>JAJOZX010000229.1:1620000-1768077 GCA_023014485.1 Bathynomus jamesi
TTTCTGTATCCACCCGAGGAGGATGCCAGTGGGCGTCGAAACTGTCGTGGAAATAAACTCTGTCTATTAGAGTGGGTTTTTATTCTCATATTTCGATTAGACACTTGACCCAACTGAGAACACTCTCACTGTTTTATGATGACTGCGGGCCGGGGCCGACGAGCTCCCTAATGGCCCGGGCTCTCAGTCCATGCCCGCTCAGTCCGCCCCTGTTTTATACAGTTAAGTTTTTTGTGGATACTTTAAAAAATTTATTTAAAAGAATCAGTATTGCTAGTACAGGAAATCTTTGAAATTTTTATTTCACTTATAGTACCAGGTGGTTATAAAGTTGGTCCTTTTTAATGTTATTATAAATTGTTCCTGAGCTTAACTGAATGTTGAGGTCTCACTATCTTAAAATTCTCTGTTGAAAGTCTTTTGTATGAAATTATTCTTATTTGAAAATGTGTATTTTGTTTTGTACCTCTTGGTGAATGAACGCTTTGTTCTCTCTCTCTCTCTCTCTGTATTAACACCAAAATAAGTTAAAATAGATCGACGGTTAATTTAACACAATTAGTGCACCTACGGAAATAGTTTATTTAATAGAATTAAGTGCATTTCAGTGTATAAAAATGAAAATTTATTGCAGTTTGAGAAACTTCAATGAATTCAAGCATTTTCAGCGCGGGACAAAGCTGAAATAAGAAAGAGGCCATAAACAAAGGCAGTCTCAGATTTCGTGAGGAAGGAAACTGACAATCCGCCGAAAACAGAAGAAACTGATAAGAAAAATTGGCTAAAACTACAAATAAACAGAGTAAATGCGAAAATGCTTTAACATTAAGAAACTGAAGCTCACTATGTGTCTAAGGAAATGTGCTGTTACCTATGTTTGGAAATGAAATGGACATATGTGAAAAGGAAAAGGACAAAAACCACTAACATGAAATGCATACTGTGCAGAGCATTTAAAAATATGTACGCATCCACTTGAAAAGAAGGTTAGAAAAATCAGTTTTTTTTTTAGGGATACTTTTGCTTCAAATGCGCGGAGAAGCGCAGAAATGTAGTACAAACGGAATTGGGTGATGTTGAAAAAGAAGAAGAGACATATAATAATAATTTAGGTGAAGAAAGAATTACAATAAAATCACCAACAAAGCGCCAGGAGACGACGGAATACCCTGATAATAACGTAAAAGGAGCAGAGTACACTGAGAAAAATACAATAGAGGGAAGTGCGGAAAAAAACTGAAATTGAGAAATACCACAAATAGAGGATAACAGCATCATTAATGGAAATGAAAGCACACTAAAGATTGATCAAGCACCGAGTAATACAAGAACAGAAGAAAGTGAACATCACACATCCCATAAAGGTAAGCCAGAAAACGAAAAGGAACCGAAAAAACGAATCATATGCAAACACTATAAAACAGAATGTTACAAATATGGTTCCAAATGCATGTACATATTGTACAATTTATTGTTAGATTTGTTACCCAACAATAATGAAACTTAACTTGAGTATAATAAAATGTACCATTATTTTACAGTTATTGTAATAGGCTATACTGGCTTTCTAGGATTAATAACAAAAGATTTGACAAAATATATAAGATATCCAACAAGCGATAATATAAGGTTGTTGAGAAATGAGTTTTACATACTGCTAAAAAAAATTAGGTCACAAGACTATGTTAACCGGATAAACGGACGCATCAAGTTTCAAAACTGAGTTTGAGAGTTATTTGACCTATAAAGTCATTAAACCTGACGTAGTTACTTTTCAGCTGGCCTTGAATCGAACCCCTCACTTGGCAATGCAAAATAAAGTGACTTATTTCATTTACTTGAAACATGTCAAATGACTAAATGCTCGTTATTTCCAGCTGATCTTGGGACGAACCCCTCACTTGGCGATAATAAATTTACTTATTTAATTTTCTTAAAACATGTCAAATACTAATGTTCGTTCTACTTTTAAACCAGTTGACTAGTTTCATTTTGTGGTTAATTAGTAGATAGAAAAAAAATTTGGAATGCGAAACAAATCGTTTAGCTAATCGTGCGTTGCATAGTGATGGTGTAAAGAGTATCTAGTTTCATATTTTTCTTAACTAATAGATGGACTAGAAACATAGTCTAACATACAGTAACTGGGGAACATACCTACTGTCCAAGATAAGTGCTCTAATGGTTTTATTATACAGGATGGTCCAAAAGTCCTTATCTATTTTGCTGAAATAATAGTATTTTAGAATAAAAATGTAGTAACATAATTAGATGTATATTTATTTATCAAGCATAGGTCTAAGATTCGATGTGAGCAGCATCAGTGTCTCTGCAAATCTCAAATCTGTCCACTGCATTACGGAACACATTCTCAAGCATCTCTGGGGTTATTTTAGCGACTGCCGCGACAATGCGGGTTCGCAGATCTTGCAGGTTTGTAACTCTTATTTTGTAAACTCAGACTTTATGAATCCCCATGCAAAGAAATCTAATGGTGTTAAATCCAGAGATGTGCTGCCCAGGGCCTGTTTCCACCACGTCCAATCCAGCGCTTTGGGTATCACGATCTCCGGATTTAATACCATTAGACCTCTTTGTGTTGGGCTTTATAAAGTCTGAGGTTTCTGTTAAGTCATTAAATAGTTGGGTACTCGCTAATCTAGCCTAACCTAATCTAACAGACTTTACCTAACCTAACCTAGCGTAATCTAACCTAATGAGGACATCATATCTTCTAAAATGTTTCTAGATTTCATTATATAATTTTTCAATGTTCCGAGGTATCAAAAGTGTTACCTCACAAAAAATTACCCCACAACACCTGTGAATTATCACACACACACACACACAAATTTATTCACAACAGTGTTTAACCCGACCCATTGAAATGACATTCCGCTATTCTTTTTTCATAATGGTCGCTAATTGCAGGTTTGATAATCGCATTATGCGCTGTAACCGGATTGACTGAAATTCCCCGTTGCTTAAGTACTGTTCTCATTAAATAGAGATAACATATGAAGTGCTTCGTATAATATTACAGAGAAATGAAAGCGCAAGTTAATCTAAAAGTCTAAAAAAAAAATTAATTTGGATAGTCTGAAAAAAAAAAAATCTCTTGAAGACTGAAAGGGATTTTACGGATCACCTGAAGATCTTCCCCCCACCACACACACAAGTAGAGCTGGGGGGGGGAAGATCTTCAGATGGATCGGGCTGGAGGTGGAAAATCTCCAGGTGGCTCGGGCTGGGGGGATAATCTTCAGGTGATCCATATATACTGTATATATGGTACTTGTGGGTTATCTGTCGCCACTTTTTAATTTAATTTTCCAACTTTTTCACAAATACAGATGTGTGTTATCATGTTGCCATTTTTACAAAAATATTGTTTTTACGCCTCGTGAACAGGCTCTCATCGATCTCAACCACTATTCCTTCTAACCTAACCTAATCTAACCTAACCTCACACTAACCTAACCTAACCACACACTAACCTAACCTAAGGTTAGGTTAGGTTAGGTTAGAAGGAATAGTGGTTGAGATCGATGAGAGCCTGTTCACGAGGCGTAAAAACAATATTTTTGTAAAAATGGCAACATGATAACACACATCTGTATTTGTGAAAAAGTTGGAAAATTAAATTAAAAAGTGGCGACAGATAACCCACAAGTACCATATATATATATTATATATATATATATATATATATATATATATATATATATAATATTATATGCCCGGATAGGTCAGTTGAATGCCCGGTTAAGTCAACTGTACGCCCTTGATGATTGGTTAGGTTAAGTCGTGATATTTTCGTTAGTTTACTGTTAAAACGGGGGGGCGAGTATCTCCAGGCGGAGCGGATTGGGGTGGAGTATCTTCAGGTGGATCGGGCTAGGGGGGGGGGGATCTTCATATGATCCGATTATACGAATAAAAGCCATTAAAAGTAATTGACAATGACCTACACATGAGTGTTTTACTAATAATTATACTTATACATGTACAAAGAACATACATGTGTATGTAAGGGGTTCCAAAAAACCTTAGCCCCCCTATTTGCAGCTTACATGTTTACTTATATCGAAATAGTTTTTAGTGATTATAAAAATATATAAAATTCTTTATTTATTGCAGGTATTAAAATTACTCTAGCTGATAAAGTGATAATATAATGGCTTCTCAATTAATTGGTGATTCGGAGAGGCGACGTGTGATAGATCGCATGGAGCACCGACAATTCAGCGCAGGACAATTCAGCGCCGACAATTCAGCGCAAGTCAGTACAGTTAAAAGTTTAGTTAAAAATAATAAAAATAAATCGCAATAAATAAAAAAGAGAAAAATTTGTATATTTATATATATGCTAAATTGGGTCTGTATCGAAGGAGTGACATTTTAAGGAGTGACATAACAAAGGAGTGACATAAATACCGTAACGAAGGAGTGACATAACGAAGGAGTGACAAATCGGAGATAAAATTCAAAGGAGTATAATTATTAAAATTTTATTTAAAAAAACAAAATTTGTTAGAATTGTTAAAATTAAGATTTTATTTCAAAAACCAGAAAACTAACCTAACCTAACCTAACAGTTGCAAGCCTCTCTTCCCTCTGGATTTGTTCTTTCTTCTTCTTTGTTGGTATTTTCGCGCTGAAGTCTTGCGCTGAATTGTCTTTGCGCTGAATTGTCTTGCGCTGAATTGTCGGCGCTGAATTGTCCTGCGCTGAATTGTCGGGTCACGAGATCGCATACGAGCAATAACATTTCGGGAAGCTCGTGATGCTGGAGCCACCTTTATAACACGTTCATGGGTTGCCAAAAAGTTGCGAAGAAGTTGCGAAGAAGTGAGGACTTCGTCAAAAGAAATTGGAATAAAACTTTGGATGAATGTGAAATGGATACAACCAAATCTGGGCGCCCAAATTTGCCACTCTCTCAGGAAACAAAGGACATCATTGAAAGCGGTACGCGTAAGCGGAAAAACAGCTGTGCTAAACTTTCTAGAGAGATCGAAGTGTTGAGAGGAAAGATCGTTAGTGGTGAGATCATTCGACTGCACCGTCATAGGCAAGGTTTAAAGCCTTGGCATGAACTTCCAAAGCAAAGAAAAACTCAACTTAACATCGATGACAGAATGTGGTTTGCCCATTATCTTGAAGATTGGGATATGGATGATTTCATGCATTTAGCTGTCTCCGATGAATTTTTTGTTTACGTAACACGTCGGCCTAACTACCAAAATGATCGAGTGTGGGCCACACCACCAGATGAAATCGATGACAATGAACATTATCGCGAATTATTAAAAAGTCCAGACTGTGTTGGTGTGTTTGGTTTGTTCACTGCAAAGAAGCTCATGTGGGTGCTGAAGCCAAATGGTCAGAGTTGGGATGGACAGTATTTTCGTGATATTATTCTATCCCAGCATGTCATTCTTTTTCTAAGAAACCCAAACAATGTTATGGATGTCGATCAGGTCACACTTCTGCACGATAAGGCCCCCTGCTTTAAGGCATTAGCCACTCAGCAGTTGTTGCGGAACCATGAGATCGATTTCTTTGGAAATGAAGAATGGCCAGGAAATTCTCCTGACCTGAACGTCTGTGAACACATTGGATCAGTTATAAAGGACAAGGTTGAATGTCTCTTGTTTCAAGAACCTGCAGCAAATCTATTTTCGAAGGATACAATGACGCAACACATTGAAACTGTTTTAGCAAATTTGCGTAACGATCAAGATCTATTCACGTCACTTTTGGCAAGCTACCCAAAGCGAATTCAGGCTGTCTTGGAAGCCAATGGCGGGAACACCAAGTTTTAATTGTTTCTCATTAAATGCAGGATTAAATTCTCTTTTGTAAGGTATGTTTAGTTTTACTGTGCCTCTAATGGTTTAAGCCATGGGCGGGGGGGCCTAAGGTTTATTGGAGCCTTATATAGAAATATAGCAATATATAGAAATAGATCTGTGAAAGATTTCATATACATGCAAGATATAGAACTGCCATTTGCAAGCAAATTTTATGTTTCAACAGTTATGCTTGCAAGAAGTATCTCTATAACTTATGTACTGTGGGTCTACTGTACGTCTGACCATATGTGGTTGGGGTCTACTGTACGTCTGACCATATGTGGTTGGGGTCTACTGTACGTCTGACCATATGTGGGTAGGGTTACTGAACATCTGACCATTTGTGGTTGGGGTCTACTGTACATCTGACTATTTGTGGTTGAGGTCTACTCTACAGCTGACCATATGTGGTTGATAGTATTAGCTGACAGTACAATCTGTCTCTATTTTTATCATATCTATATTAAAATCCCGGGCAATGAAACTGCGCGAGTAATTCTTCGGAATTGATGATTGATTAGATCCTGTAAGATTCTTATGTAGTTATTTATGCTTCCGTTAGGTGGTATACTGTATATATTGCCAATATGTTAAGAGTGGTGGTGTCGGAAATAAGACTTATTGGCGTTGTCTCAATGTGAGGTTCTATAGTACAGAGTGGGTCAAGTTTGTGCATTTTTATGATATTCTTCATGTAAATTCGGATGCCGCGTCCTCTACTCCCTTTCCACTTTTCGATGTTTTCCGTACAGAAAGAAAAGAGTTTTGTGTATGGATGTTGTATGAATGTTTCTGCGAGTATAATTACGTCAGAATCTCTTCTAATTAAAGTTGATATTAAATAAGGCTTCTAATGTTAAGGCTTAGCAGTAATAAGGGGTCTTCGTCAGACTTTGCGTTGAGATTGTTGAGAGAGAAGTACTGCAAATCTTTATAAAAAGATTTCGGTTTTATGAAATTGGGCACAAATATAAAGATTTGAAAAAACGAGAGAGCGTTGGTTTCTGAGGAAATGAGGGAAAAGAAGGGAAAAGAAGAAAGAACAATAAATAAATTTAAAAGACAAATGAAGGAACTATTAATAATTGCGATAGAAAATTAAGGGAAATGAAAGTAGATGATATGAGAAGCTTATTTGTATCGAGTATGCAGATATGTTAGATTTCTGAGTTTCCAAAATATAGGACCCAGCTTTGGGACAGGGTCCTATCTGGTGTGGGATGCTATATTTTGGGGCCTCTTTGTTTGTGTCTCGTTGCCAGCGTTGAGCTTCCATCATGAAAAAGAAAAACTTTTGTATTTGCCATTTACTATTACTTATTCGGACCATAGTGGATTTAATATCCCAGAAGGGCTCCTTATTCCATGCACAATCTTTGTATCACATAAAAGTTCTCAGGGGACCATTCTGAATTGTATCATATATACACAGTGTGTGTATATATATATATATATATATATATATATATATATACACAGTGTGTGTATATATATATATATATATATATATATATATATATATATAGAGAGAGAGAGAGAGAGAGAGAGAGAGAGAGAGAGAGAGGAGAGAGAGAGAGAGAGAGAGAGAGAGAGAGTTCTCACATCCAAGCAATTTCCATTACGTGAAAAAAAAATATGCAAAATAAATAAAACAGAAAAGAAGTCTCTGAAAGCCTAAAATGTCATTTTGGTAAGAGCAATTTCGGCCAAGACTTAATAAACGGATAATTTAATAAGAATAAAGAAAAGGGCTATATATTAAAGCGAAGAGTGAGAGAATAAAAGAGAGTAAGAGGTTTTGTGTGGGAAGAGAGCGTACAAGAGAGACTGGTAGGAAGAAAGACCGAGTTGAGGAGAGAGAGAGACAGAGAGAGAGACAGACAGACAGACAGACGGAATATCTACAACTAAATAGACAAAAAGAATGAAAATGAGATAAAACAAAATTAAAGAGCGAGTTTTAAAAATCCGCCCTAAAAAAATTCGAGAAAAAAAGTTTAACAAAATGTAAAAATTTGTCTTTCACAGATCATTTCTGTTCATGAAAAAACAATTCATTTGTCTCTGAAAACCAAAACAATGGTTTTAAGTCTTAAAACGTATAATTCATACGGTATAACAATAAAGCAAAGTAACATTTAACGTTTAATATACAGTTTATTTAAAGTAGAATTAACTACACTTTCTATTAATGTGAAATATAGGGTGATTCACTCGCTAGTAGCCCCAGCGTATATATTAGCAATACTCTCGGGCAACCAGCGTGTGAATCAACCTGTACAATGTCAGAATCATTGTCGAGAGAATTAAAGAATTTTGACGTGTGATTCTAATTACCAAAGAATTTAATTTTTCTTCTTTTGTTTGCATGCATTCTTTAACATAACTTTAGGATTCCGTTGTTCTCATTGTTACTAGAAACTTGTCTGGCTTGACGTGTGTGGGTTAATTTCTTCGCTTCTTTAAGCACGCAAAGGTGCGATGGGACACGTATACACGACCCACTAACATCTAAATAACTATCTACTGTAATTGGACTTACAAAAAGGGAAATATTCTCTTCGATGCATAAACCGTCGACTTATAGTATTCTTTTCATCTAAAACTTGTTTCTTGTCGTTGCAGCAGTTATAAAGTTACGATGGTCTCTTGCCAATCTCGATAATTCCAATTTTACTCTTCGCCCAAGAAAAGAATTTCGCGAGTGGAAATCTCAAAGCAGTAATGTCAAAGTGATCCATTCCTAGTACTGCACTTGAATTTTCCATAGACCTTTTTACCTTCTCGAAATCGGAAAATTCTATTCCCAAATTTGGAACTTTCACTTTAAACATTCCTACTTGCGAATCGTGAATAGAAATAATGGTGCAAAGTTGGAAATAATCGTTACGGGTGACAGGGAAAGACGAGTTGTCTCCTTTTTCCTCCTCCTGCCCGTTGGTCGGCCTTTCAGTTTAAAACGTACAATTTTGGGTTCTCTTTGGATAATATTAAAGTCTGGGATTGTTTAATCTTCGTAACGGCAAAGATCACGTGACGGAGGGAACCTGCATCTTTGTGTAGGTTCCGAACCACGAGCCGTACATCTACCGCAGTGGATGGTCACGTATCTAATTAATGAAAAGACCCAACATATCTTGATCTTGCTGATCTAAAGGGGGAGAGACTCGTAACGTGACTACGACATAGACTTGCAGGAAGAATACTTCTTGATTCAACCGTTTGTGGAGAACCGTAAAAAGTTTCTCACGCGCAACGGAGATAGTAAAATATTCCTCGAAGACTGAGGAAAATAAAATAAAATATTTCCTGAGTGCTTCACAGAGACCATAAAAAGAGTAAATTAAAGCTGATTCATCACTCATGCAAGAGCAGTTAGGCATCGCGGGTGAAAAGTGAAGTAACTAAAAATTTTCACGAGTCATTGGTCAATGAAAAAGAAAACTTAAGAAAATTAAGCGTCCCTAGTGACCAAAATTTGCAACTGGAGAACGTACGTATATATATGTTACAGTAAGATTGTAAAACTAGTGATTTCATGAAATCCCATAAATTAAGTTAAGTTAGGTTAGGTTAGGTTAAATTAGTAAGTCCTTTAGTGAAGTTCTTTAGTGAAACAGTAATTACGCGGAATTACTGAAAATGTCAGGGATTTCATAAAATCACTAGTTTAACAATCTTACTGTAACATATAGATAGCAGGCGTACACATAAATCTTCAACTTTCCCGAAGATATGGTTTTCTAGTCTTGATGACGTGTAACGAAATGACAGTTTGGGTTGGTAGGTGCTCAGTAAAGGGACTTTACTTACGAATTCAATGTTTCAAAGGGTTTGCATACAGAGTTTTTAATAAAGCCTCCAAACAGAGATGGGCAAGATCACCAACTTTGGTGATCTTGAAGATCAAGATCAGATCACCAGAAAAATGTGATCTTGAAGATCAAGATCAGATCACCAGAAAAATGTGATCTTGAAGATCAGATCAATCACCAGAAAAATGTGATCTTGAAGATCAGATCAAGATCGTTCTTGAAGATCACTTTTCAAGATCACTTTTATATGAATTGAAAAAAGTTGTACTCTTGTAGAGTAAACAAAAACAAATTATTTTGTTAATCACTCCTGAAAAGTATCACTCCTAATACTCCCCTGAGGGCTGAGGCAATACAAGCATCGCATCCTACCCATGTCACCTGATCTAAACCACGGGGATTGACGATTCCCCTTTCAGTTTTTCAGGTGGTAAACTTAAAACTTAGTATTATCATAACTTATCAGCAAAGAAAAAACTATTAAATGACCTACATATAGTTTTTAGTTCTATTTTTCTCAATTCTCATTTCACCAGGTCCATAACCCATATCAATGAATGGTCAGCATATATAAGTAAACATTTTTTACATAGAATTTAATTTTACAGTTTTACTGCAGTACGCAATTACTGACAATATAAGGGTAAAAACCGCAAGTTAAGAGTGTTAATTTAATGTTCAACCGCTGTAAACATTTGCTTTCAGCAAAACCAATTGTTCAAAGTTACCATCCGAGAGACGACTTCGTTTGGGGCTATGAACCATGCCAGCAAACGAAAACAACCGTTCCACTGGTGCAGAGGAAGGTAGCGTGGTGTTATACCTCTTGAAGATCTTCTTTATAGCAGGATACCTATCTAAAGAGTCGAGTGCCTTACTGGTGTCCTGCAAATAATTGAGGACTTCCAAGTCTTCAGATGATGAGTCTGAGTTCACCGAACTATTACCACTGCTGTCAGAATTACAATTTCTTACAGCCATTTGCAGCTTGTCTTTTACTTGAGACTTGATTGCTTCATGATCGCCGAAATTAGGCCCTTGCAACAATGATATCCATCTAAGTTTGAAATACGGATGAGATACTGAGGCCAAAACGGCATCAGTTACCTCGGGGCTCAACGACAAAAAATGACCAAATCTGGCATTGAAGCCAGAGACGACTGCTGCCAGTAATGGCATGCAGTGTCTCAAGCGCAGGTCGTTTGGTTGGATAGGCTCCAATCTTGCGAGGGCATCTTGAGTCACTAGGACTGTTGGAAGAAGACAACCGTAGTAGCATTCTTTCTCTGCCTGTAATTTGTTGAGGGCTGCTGCAATTGGTTTTAGAACAGACAAATATTCTGAAATAAATTCCAATTCATTGTCTTTGAGGATGGGTAGATTCAGTTCTTCAAGAGCTACATTCACGTCGTTCTTATGTTTATATATTTGGCTTAATGAGTCGTACATTGAGTTCCATCGGGTGACGCATGGGTACCTAAATTGGACGCCAGTTATTTCCTGTATTTTTTCTGCTGACTTGGGTTTACCAGCAGCATTCCACAGCGCCGAACATTTTCCCATTGCAGAATGCTTTATCTTCTTTAGTCCAGGTGAATTCAGTCCTTTATCTGCATCAGTTGTTGCTACCAAGTTCAATGTGTGGGAGGCACATCGAATATGGGATGATAGTTTCACTGACTCCTCTCCATGCTCTCCTGAATGTTCAGGAAAGTTGCTGATGATAACCTCTTCATCTGAATCTTTTTCATCATCATCTTCATCTGCATCATCTTCATCAATGTCGTCAGTACGATTCTGAACACGAACACCGAACTCTTTAAAGCATTTCACCATGTTCGATGCATTGTCGGTGACTGTAGATACAACTTTTCTATAAGATAAACCATGCTCCGAGTTGATCCTGTCCAATATTCCAGCAATTTTATCAAAGCTATGTGTTCCACGAAATCTTCGGCATGCCAGTGCAGCTGATCCTCGCGACAAGTCATCATTGATCTGTAATGTAAGAATATAAAATCAATGTTTGTATGAACATTTTTTTAAGCTTAATTTAATAATATTGGTTAGACACGCACCAGCTAAACTGCGCCACCAAACATTGAAGAGAAGAACTATGTGATATAAAGGAGGCAATTCAGCGATGAGTCGCCTACCATACCACCACATCAGTGACCCATCCCATAAGAGCAAAATGTGGAAGAGTCCATATTCACAGCCTGTGAATATGGACTCTTCCACATTTTGCTGTGAATCAGACACAATGACAGATGACAGAATCAGTGAATTAGTGTGAAATTACTGTGAATCACAGCAAAATGAAGACTCACCAAATTAATGAATGAGGAACACATGTCGAATAATTGAAAAGATTATACTATAAGTCTATCAGACTATCAGTCTATCACCAATGGTCAATTTATCAATTATATAAAAATAATACACTAAATCAATAGCATACCCAATGCGCAGTGACTCCCATGAAACTGCGGTGATTAGTTGACCATATGTCGCATGTAACACACACATGGTCAACTGCTGCCAGTTTTGCTTGTATGTCTTCCTTCATTGTACTGGTTGTTGTTGCAAGAGATCTAGCCAGGGTGCGTCTAGATGGCACCTGAACAGCCGGGTTGACGTCTGAAAAAAATATTTAAAAATTAAAACAAATACAATAGATTAGCTATGGAAAAAATATCAAAATATTTAGCTAGGCTAGCGATAGTCTAATGTTCATACAAATAATATGATTAATTATTTTAATCAGATATTAGCTATGGAAAAAATAGCAAAATATTTGAGTTATACTAACATGAAAGAAGATCCTTAAATTCATGTAGTTCAACTAGGCTCAATGGTAGGAGCCCATTAGCCACAAGCGAGAGAATCTTCTTTTCAAGGATATCCTTGCATATTGGTGGTCCTGGTTTTTGCTTGGAAATGTGGAACATGCTTAGTGTTGACTGCTTGGCAATTTTGGCAGGGCCAGCATTGCTGCCGCTGGCATCTTCTTCTTTAGCTGGACGCTTGCGAGATTTCTTCTCCGATTCATATTCACCCAAAAGATCCGAATGTAGTTTCTGCACAAGAAAATAAATTATTATCATGCGGAGAGACTTCTTGAACACCCTGTATAATATTTATCAGAGTATCAAACTTCTAGTTGAAATTAATACTTAACAAGATTCTAAAATTTTGTTATCTTTAACTAAAATTATTTTCACCATGATCAGTGCATTTTTATCCTATGTTAAATTGAAAGCCGAATTTCGTCCTTCAGTAACTAAATAGGAGAAATTACAGACATGGATCAGACAGAGAGAAAGACAGATACACCTGGCGTTTTATTATAGTTGGATATCGGCAGTTTTTAATGTAGTTACTAGTCCATAATCTATTAATATCTGAAGTGCACAATATATTCAAATGGACGTCTATGTAAATGTAGCATTAGTCTTGTATGGCACCAGTCACTTAAAATATGACTTGAACCATTATGTTAATGTTGCTACTTACTACTTAGTTACTAAGTAGTACTAACCCTGAGGTGCCTCAGAAGATTGCTTGTTGAGTCGAGGCCAGCAGACAGAATTGTAGTTTTCTTTGTACACTGCCTACAAATAACTTTGATACTGTTTCCAGTTTTTTCGACAATTTGAAAATATTTTCCGTTCAATAGCACAGATTGATCCTTATTACCAACATTGTTATCTAAATATATTGAATACTGTTCTGGTGACAACCTAGAATATTTGGTTCCCTTGGGAGCCTGTTGAAGTTGTAAAATTGCACTCATTATTAAAAAATTCAATCTGTAAATAAAATATGTTTAGAATTAATTTATTATGAATACGGACCTATAGGCTATATTTTATGCCTATATATAATAATATATTAATAGAACACTTTTAACATAATTGCACAGTAAATTACACTTTTTACGAGCCTAAATTCCACAGCAACTACACCTTCCATGAGCCCACGCATGACGCAAGTCACCCAACTAACAGAAAACATAAACAGTCGGTGTTGAACAAAGTTGCCACCAGATGTCGCTTGGACAAAAAACAAATGACATTCGCATAGCGGCATATTTAAGAATCTGAAATTAAAAGTGATCTTGAAGTCTAAAGTGATCTTCAAGATCAAGATCACAAGAAATAAAGTGATCTTAGATCAAGATCACCATAATAAAAGTGATCTTCAAGATCAAGATCAGATCACGATCTTGATCTTCAAGATCACGATCTGATCTTGAAGATCAAGATCGTGCCCATCTCTGCCTCCAAACAATATAATTTTTATCACTATACTTTAGTTATGGAATCAAATTATTTCTAAGTTTCTAAGAATTTTGAAATTGCTATACTGTACTATGAATGGAATAAAATGCAAAATGCACCGAATTGGAAAATGTCGAGTTCACTTGCGATAGAAAGAACTAATCTTATGTGACATTGTAGTTACAATACCTACATTTATGTGGTTACAGTTGTACGACGCTGCATGAGCATTTCATTTAACATGTTCCGAAATTTAACATGCGCCGAAAAGTTTGTTTAATATCACTTTTTTTAAACATTGCAGGAGCGGTGGGGCTGAGGAGTCAAAGCCTCATTTAGTGCTGTCCGCATCATGTCAATATTACAAACTGGCAGATTAACCCTGATGAGGGAACTCACAGAAAGTCAGTGATTGTACGTTTATTTATTACTGATGCAATCACGGAGTAATTGTTTTGAGTTAAATATTGGTTATTAATTAGATGATGCTTAAAAGTTAGTAATGATGCTTGACTCTGTTATGTACCCACCTTTTATGGTCCTTCCCAGACCAACCTGTCGACCTTCCCCAATGTAATTTCCAGTTTATATCTACCAATGCATCCTCAATACAGTCGATTCTCAAACAAAAAGATCTCCCAAGACATCTCAAATCCCTAGCTACGTAGGCAAAACTCTCCTACATCTCGAGCAGAGGGTTTGCGGACATAGAGGTGTTTCCAGTAGAACATATAAACCATATCAGAACCGGAATTTTCATCTATCGTAAACCGTTCTGAACAATATTTCCATCCTGTCACTTTAGCTAATTTAAAAATTCTAACCTTTTTACCTTCGCTGATCGATTTTCAAAATTCCTCTACTGTAGTTAACAGCCCACTAAAATGTCCTCCAGCTTTAGATTTTTAAAGTTTCCTGCAAACAAGTTTTCTGCAATAGTCCACTGATGTGAAGTAAGGCTAGTGGTGGAATGAATGTCAGTTTCGTAAGCTCCAGTAAGTAACATCGTTTCCCTATGACCGAAGTGAAGACATTGAGGTCGCAGTTTCGACTCCTGATGATGCTGGTAATAATACTGCAGAAGTTGGAGGAGTGGCATCATTAGTTTTCCTAAGCACTGTGGCAGTTTCTGGTCCTCCTGACTGATTATTATTATTAACATCTGGTAGCCGAATGGGTAACACTGACTCAAAATTCGTATCTTCAGTAAATTCGACTCGAACTTCACGGAAATAAGACCAGATTTACTTATAAATATTTACTGTTTAAAAATAAGTTGTTCCTAATATATTCTTGTCGATTAGTATATAAAAATAATCTTGTATGTAGTAATACTCTAAATTTCCTTTCGGGTCACTTTAATTTTAGTTGACTTTGACTCCACCAGATGGCGCCACATATTTCAGAAGTTCCCCTGAAAGACTACCTAAAAAAATTCTAAGATTTAGCATTGAAAGTACGATGAAACGACTTCCTTTAAAAAGTATATTGTGACCTTACAACTACACTGAACATTGAGCTCTTTCAGAGTTCCTCATACATACAGTCCTTTTGAAATCCTTTTTTTCTGAGCAGGAATAAGATAAAATACAGTTCTTTGAAAACATTAAAGACGCTTACGGAGTTTTTCAGATCCTTCAAATAGGTATTACTGTAAAGCGTGTGTACAATCTACAGAAGAGTTATTTATACAAAATTTGTTTGAAAGCCTTTTTATGCGCAGAACTTGAAGGAAAAAAAAACAAAAAAAAGTTTTTTGAACTGAAATAAAGAATTATTTTTTCTTTAAGTAAGTTATGTTCGTGGATATATATGTGTGTGTGTGTGTGTGTGTGTGTGTGTGTGTGTTCTCAAATGAACTGCATACAAAAACAGATAATTCAATAGTTGCTTTCGCTAATTAAGGTACCGCCTCATTTCTTTCAAAGAATAAGCTAAATAAATAAAAAGCGAAAAAAGGTTTCAAAAGTGCTGCGAAATGATTGAATAAAAATTATCATAAAAATGAGATTTAAATTATGGTAAAAAACTTAATTCAGAATTTGGAAAAGAGAAAAATTAATTCAAATGAAAATAGTAATAAAAAACTGGGGAAAAGTTTTCATTAAGGGCAGATGTGACACTATTAAATAAATTTTTCCAAAATTAATATTATAAACACCCAGGAATGTCTGTCAGTCTGTCACGCTCGAAAAGAGAAGAAGATTCTTGATATATGGGCGATATTTGTATTTTAATGCATTAGAAAAAGGCGTAATGAATTCTACTTTTAATTATAATTTTAAAAAGTGTAAAAAATATTTGCTTTTGCGTTCAGCTTTGAGCCGAAATTTAATCTGCGGCTAAGTTCAAAAATTTACCAAATGAGTTCTTTTTATGCACTTTCATACTGGTGCTGCAACTATTACAGACTAAATATCACATCCAACCCATTGTATCAAGATTTGTGAAGCTTAAGATTTTTATGGCTGCATTCTTTTCTATAGTTTTATTGACTGAATAATTGACTCCCCGGTAACTGGGGGGGGCCTGCGGCTCCCCAATTACTGAGGCCAAAGGCCCCAGCACCACGGGCGTAGCTAAATGGGCCCGTAGGGCCCACTTTAGCTAGTATTATAATAATTAGCTAAAACGTATGTATGCGAAAACTTTAAACTGTTTTAATATATGTGAAACATGTCGGGAATATTTATTAAAAATTTGAGATTAATAACAGAATACAAGAATACATATTTGTAGAAATTTTTAAGTCCAATAAACCAAGATTATGTACAGTCGAGGTATGAAAAAATTTGGTATAAAATCACCTTACTTAAGTCACAGGTACGAAAACGGTAAAGTGATAAAAAAGAAGCGTTCGAGTTGTTACTTGATAATTTAATGTTTACTTAGGTAGAACGCTATCGTCGAAACTCAAGGATTTCCCTGGAAGCTATTTGAATATTTAATTCTATCCCCTGTGCTCAAATTCAACTATAAATTTTGGCGTTTGCACTGGCACAGTCTTCTTTTCGCGTTTCCAACTACTTTTCTCCTCTTTCTGGCGCGTTGGATGTTTTCTAATTTCTCCAGAAACGTGGTTTGTCTCCAGCATGAATTTCTTTAATTCTTTGTTTCCTACGATCTGGAACTTAGAGAAATTTTGAAATACATCATATTAATGGTTTTCAATAATCCTAATTTTTTTTATACTAGTAAACAACCAAATTCAACCCAGTTTTACAATATTAAATTCGAGATCATTGACTCCAAACAACTATTTTAACGATAAGATATTTTTACAAGAACGCGATAAGGGGAAATCAAACGCGCGGTCTGGTGTTATCGTTTCTCAAAAATCCCATTGGCGGAGAAGCTTTACCTGTTCCAATGGGATAATAACGCATACGCCGTTTAGCTCAAGTCTCAGGTTACGTGACTCTCAACACGTACGACATCCACCTAGTTTTCACATGATGGCCTACTTGTATTTCAGATTATTTATTTCAAAACTGACTTACGTTTAAATATTACGTTTCATATTTGTTCATATGTTTTTGAACCCCATAACATTAGGACGATGTTCAACCTTATGCAAGTATATGGATTTCAGATTTCAAACTAATTTCAGATTTCAAACTAATTTCAGATTTTCGATAACCAGACCAACCTAACCTAACCAAACCTAGCTGGGCATAATGTAACCTAACCTAACCTAACCCAACTGAACCTAACCTGACCTAATTTAAACTAACTTTTTAGTATCGATATTATGCCCTACATTGTGCAAATCGACTTTGTACCGTTACCCGATTCAAAATAGGGAAAAAGTACAATCGCTTTTCTGAAACAAACAAACAGCACACACACACACACACATATATATATATATATATATATACATATATACACTCCATTTTGTTTATAATTGTTATAGTATAAATTCTTATGTTCTTTTTTGTTATTTCATTCTGAATGCAGAGTAATAAAAATGACTGGAGTTGTTTAACCTTCTTCGTAACGACAAATGTTACGTGACCAATAGCTTTACGTGGGATCCGAAACGAAAAAACTAACCCACCGAGGAAGACCCAGAGAAGCGGATTAGGGTAAGGGATGGGGAGGAAAATGTTTCGATAAACATTAGCTCTTCCTTAAGATATTCGAAAATAAAACGTTACGTATATATGTTACAGTCAATTTGTGAAACTAGTTATTGCGCGCAATGCCTAAAAATTTCAGTCATTTCGCGTAATACCTGTGACCCTTAAACATAGGTAATTCGCCTTATTAACCTAACCTAACCAACCTAATTTAACCTAACCTAAACTAATCAACCTAATCTAACCTACCCTAACTTGACCTAACCCAATCTTCACGCAGTCATTAATTGCTTAATCGAATTACGCGAAATTACTGAAATTTTTAGGCATTACGTGAAATGACTGGTTTCACAGATTGACTGTAACATATATAGTTACACCGTTGCTATTATGTTATTAACTAAATTTCGCTTAAATTATTGTATGAAATAGCAAAGAATTAACTAAATTTCGCTAAAATTATTATTGCAAGAAATAGCAAAGAAGTAAATATGAATTTGGGAAGTGAAATGAATAATAAAATAAGGTGATTATCTCCAATAAAGTAATTATCATTAATTAAAAAGACTTAATCACCTATACATGTTTGTTATTAAATTAGTCTAACTGATAACTAAAGTTATACATCAGTCACAGTTTACATTCATATGCGAAGTAATTAAAAAAGTTCCTGATTGAAAAAGTTTCGCAACGAAAGGCGAAATTTTTGTATTACAAAAAGTAGTAATAATTACTATAGCGAAAACAGTTCTTTTTGAAGATCTCATTTTTTCACTCCATTCATTCGTGATTCTTTATAATTATTAGCTTACTTTTTTGTTATACATTTATTCTCTATATTTTTATAGTTATTTAAATTGTGTTATCCCTGTTTCCATATATATATATATATATATATATATATATATATATATATATATATATATATATATATATATATATATATATGAAAATTATTTCACGAAAGTGACACGTGAAAAATATTTATGATGAATAAAACCACGAAAGGAAAAAGAAACACAAGTGGTGCTCAAGCGCTTTCGTCTAATGACATCCTCAGGAACACTCAGTCACGAGGTGTACTTCTGAATACACGAAAGGCCTTGGAATCATTTTTCTTTTTCCTTGTGGGTTTGCATCATATATATATATATATATTATGCAAGAAGGAGGGACCAAGGGCGGATGCACACAAAAACGCCTATCCAATAGAAGAAAATAGCCAAAATCAATGTTCAAAGTTTTCGAGATGCCTGGGCACCGTTTGAAAGACTGGAGGTCATAGATAGGGGGAGAAGATGGGTTGAGGAAAGTTGTTCGAGTTGACAGGTTGAGTAGGTGAACGATTGGCAATACCGATTAACCCTTGTATTAGAGAGTTGGACAGAAAAGGAATGAAAATGTGTCGAAAGTCTGGTACTGCGTGTTCTCCTTAAAGAGGAGGCAGACAGTTAGAGAATTCAGAAGAGTAGTGTCCGTTATAATAGCGATAGTAAAGAAAGGGTGAGGCAACAATTTGGCGAAGATATATGTGTGTTCCTTCATCTTCTTCTCTCTCTAATTTAATTATGTCTGAAATTAGAATATCTTCCAAAGATGTTTATTTTGCCCTATCTGGGCTCAACTCTAGGAAGACGTACGGTCCTGAGGAGTCCCTCCTGTTGTACTCAAGGTTTGTGCTTCTGTGCTAACACCCTGCCTAGGCAAACTCTTTTGTCTTTGTCTTCCATCTGGTACTTTTCCTTCCTGCTGGACGTTCGCTTTCATTCAGCCTGTAACAAAGAAGGGTGATCGCTCTTAACCCTCCAACTATCGTCCAATTGCTTTGATTTCATGCCTTTCTAAAGTTTTTGAATCTAATCTTAATAGGTAGATTCTTAAACACTTCTCTTCTAACAATCTTCTTTCAGATCGTCAGTATGGGTTCCCAAGGGATCCCATACTGGCGATCTTCTTGTAGACCGCTTTGATTCTTGGTTATCCTCCTTTGGAAATTTCGGTGAAACTTTTGCTATTGCGTATGACATATTAAAAGCTTTTGATGGAGTCTGGCACAAATCCTTAATTTCCAAACCGCCACTGTATGGAGTACGCTTCTCATGTGTGGGGTGGCTCAACCCCAACAGCTCTACTTGACTGGGTGGAATCTAAGGCTTTTCGTTTCATCAATTCCCTGCCTCTTACTGACTGTCTCCAATCCCTCTCTACTATGTGATGTAATATGTATATATATATGTGATGTAGTGATGTAAATTTTAAAATCGTCTAAAATAAAAATTATATTTACAGTTCCAGACTATTTTGCATTTTTTTTTTGTGGAGCTATAGAAATTCAAATTCAGAAAATTCTTCTTTTGGATAAAGTGGGTGGGTCTGTTTTATTTGAAGTATGAGAGCTTTTAACGCGAAATCTTTGACGTACAGGGTGTTCTTAAAGCCCCGTCACCCCCTACAAAATGTACATATTGTAATACCAAGTTTATTTTTATGAGTAATTGTATTTATATGTGGTAGGTGTAATTTAAGAAACAAGTCACTAGCAATAATTACTTTAATTACAGTAAATACAGTTACTAATTACAGTTACTAATCAAGAATATCTGTGGCTTCATATCGTTTCTGCATGTCTGTATCACTTAGTTCATTAACAAATGACGGGCGGTATGGTTTCATGCCGAGATCTTTTGTCATGTGATCTCTCATTGTGGACATGGGGACTGCAAGTTCTTGTGATCGTTTCCGAAGTGAGTTTTTCGGTGAACGAGCCACCAATGCAATCACACCTTCACACTGTTCTGCTCGCGTTGTTGGTCTTCCCGACCGTGGTCTATCCTCGATGGAGCCAGTTTCAAACAGCTTTTTCTCTCAGCGTAATACCGTGTTGTTTGATGGTGCAGCCTTATTGAATCTTGTGTTGAAATCGTTCTGGATATCATGCATCGTTTTGCCAGTATGTGACCTTTCATGAGCCCATGTGCTCATCCCTATCCTTTCCTCCAGTGTGTAAGTGGACTGGTCTGCCATCGTTCACACAACCTGGAAAAGAAAAAAAAATGTCAATAAATCACATATAAATTCAATTAATCACACAAAAATAAAATTGGTATTACAATATGTACATTTTGTAGGGGGGGTGACGGGACTTTTCGAACACCCTGTACAGTTCAAATTTTTACACTAGAAAATGAGAAAATAAATAGAAAACCAAAGCTGGGCACAAACCGTTAATCCGTTAATCGTTAATTAACGAAGTTAACTTTTTCGTTAACGATTTAACTTTTAAGTTAACTTTGAAAATCATTATCGGACTAATTAACTTCCGTTACATTTAACTTCCGTTAACTCAAGTCCGTTAACCCAAAAAATTCATAAATAAACGTTTAAAAGTTTCTATTATTTTCAGTGCTGAGCAGGTGCGCAATTAATCCGCCACTGTTAATAGTGATGAACGAATTTCCATTTCCGCAGTGCAAAATCAGGCGATATATTTGTTTCCGTCGCCACAATTTGTGTCTTACCAAATATGGTAGTTATTTATGGCATTGGTTTGAGCAAAACATGGTCGACTGTAAAATCAGGCGGAAAGATTTGCCATTTGAGTTGAATGTTTCAACTTCTTTCAAGAACTATCACGAGCATTTTAAGGCACTTTCAATAATATATATGTAACAATTACAACAAATAACTACATTCGTTTCATTTGTAGTCTGTCTCTTGCGCAACATGTTTGTGCTAGTGAATATTTAAAAATAATCGTTGTCAAGTAAGTCATGTATATTTATAATATGTCTGTGAGTACCTTATTAGTAGTCCCCTTGATACATTTCAAGAACCATAAAACTGATCAGGTAAGATTTCAATTCTCATGTCACTTTGTTCTCTATGGGCAAGGACATCCTGAGGGCCAAGAGATCATCCCTGTCTGATGAAAACTTTGATATGCTAATTTTCATGAAGGGCAACATGCATCTCATGGACAAAATGGAGAACGAGAAGAAGAGGGAAAATTAAATTTTATATATATATTGTGTTTTTCGTTTTTTTTATAATAAAAGTTAACGTTAACGGTTTATCGGTAACTTCCGTTACATGTTTAACGAATTAACGGATTAACGGTTAACGAAGTTAACTTTTTGGTTAACGGATTAGCGGTTAACGAAGTTAACTTTTTGGTTAACGGTGCCCACCACTGTAGAAAACAAAGGGTTAAATGACCATTTTGGTAAATGAATATTAAGACTGTAAATTTTGTTCGGATGGGTCATCCCAACACTCATTGTGACATTTTAAACGCAAAAATACCTATTCAAATTATGGGAAACTGATATTATTAACCGAACAGATATATAAAAATTAATATAAAAAACTTAATGCAGTCATTAAAAGAGCGAAAGCATATCACTATTATTCCAAAATTAATGAACAAAATTGAAATCCTAAAGAGCTATGGAACACTCCAAAGGATTTAATTAAAAAAAAAAGGTGAAAATAAATCTCTTTCTTCACACAATGAGGAAATTCCTACAGTGATTCTAAAGACAGCCAATTTATTAAATAACTTTGCAAATATTAGCTCCAATGCAGCATCCTCAATTCCAAACACCAACTCTCAATACCAATAATAAATGCCACAACCCATCCGAAACTTATTTTTCTTCGTTTCAATTCTACCGAATTCTTTAGAAACAAAAAATCTGAAAAATAAAGATTCTAATTTCAATACGATCCCCGTCAAAATATACAAATTAGTATTGTATGAAATTGTAATACCAGTCATTAAAACTAATGAATGAATCGGGTATATTCCCTAATAGTCTAAAGGAAGCTAGAGCCTCTATTTAAGTCAGGTGATCCAAACACTCCATTCAATTATCGCCCCATTTTCGTACTGCCAACTTTAAGTAAAGTATTTGAAAAATATACACCTACAATCAACCATACTCGCTCTTTGTTTGCTTTTGTCATCCAAAAATTCACGAGAAACTGCCAATATGAAGATATCCCACAAATACTGCGCCTATGCAAAACATTTGTCGGAGGCAAGTAATTCTGTCACATACATTGTTTCATAATCTAGAAAAGAAATGTGTTAATAATATATTCCTTTTTTCTATTTGGTAGTAAAGGTATGGCTAGAAAGATCTAGAAAATAACTATTAAATAACTATTTCTAACACTCTCTAATAATAACATGGCTAGAAAATTATCAAAACGGGGTTGTACTGTGTAATTCCGTCACGATAGAATTCGTGAAATGTATTTCGCAGTTCACTAAAAAGCACTTCATTACTTCACTGATGTATAAGTTCACTACTGCCATTATTACTATAATAATTAACTTCCCATTTTATAATTAATTATCTATAAAATGCTAATTTCATTAAGCACTTTTAATTTCGTAATTTACTCTTTTTTATATGTTTTATTAAGCATCATTTATTTTCTACTAAATATACAATAAAGCACTTAATTTAAAATTATGTAACATTTTCTTAACTTTATAGTGTATTTATTATTATTGTTGTTATCACTATTACTATTACTTACCACTTTCACTTCTTTTATGTAATAAACAAAAAATGCCATTAATTTTGCCTAAAAAACCTTCATGGTTACAACGGCATATTCAGTTTAGAGTATTGTGAATATATTAATGTCATATCAAATATCTAATTTGTAAAACTCTGTCACTTCTATTCTTTACTGAACAAAGATTCTTTTAATTTGAATTTGAAGCCACTCACTTCTGGGATTCGGCTCTCGATGGTGCTGATTAATAATAATTCAGGAGTGAATGTAATGGTTCACATTGATTGGTCTCAGCATTGTGCTCATTTCTAGCTCTCCTGGCTGATTATTATTATTATTATTATTATTATTATCATTATTACATTATTAGCTAACACTCTGATTGTATAAAGGATGACACAAACATTATTTTGAGTAACTAAAATTCTATAAATACACAATTTCGATGTTTTAGTGCGCATATCGAAAACTCCGGCTAACTTATAACCACTTTATATCTATTTAAAATATTAGTTATTCCTACAGATACACCCAATATAAAGAATTTATTCTAATAATATTAATAAAGAAAAAGTCCATAACAATAACAATAAAAATATTTTTATTTTCTAGATATATCCCTCGTATTTATCCCCTCATTTGCCTTGCATTTACTCGTCAATTTTCCGAACTATTAAACACCCTTTTCCGCTGTCCCATTTTCTCCCTCTATTATTTCCTGTTCTGTTCTCTTATATAAAGATCTTTACGCATCCTCCCCCTCTCAAGAAAAACGTAATAGTTGTACTGCATTAA
The DNA here is from genome assembly GCA_023014485.1 of Bathynomus jamesi. Classification (NCBI taxonomy): domain Eukaryota; kingdom Metazoa; phylum Arthropoda; class Malacostraca; order Isopoda; family Cirolanidae; genus Bathynomus; species Bathynomus jamesi. The sequence continues at coordinate 1,644,363 of JAJOZX010000229.1, forward strand.
GCACGTAATTATCGTTCAAGTTGAAACGAAAATATATGAAAATTTGTCCGAATTATTACTGAAAAGAGACAAGAAGTAGCTACTGGAATTTAGTCCCGAGTCATTTATACTCCAGTCCAGACCACCCCTCTTCAAAAATCTGGTGTGTGTATATATATAAGCCCATCGTTTTAATAATGTATATTCGCTCTTATAACGTAAATAATTAAAGCTCAAAGTTTAAGTTTACAGCTATAAAAAAAGTACTGCAACTGTGAAATGTTGAAGTTGTTGAGCAGACGAACGAAAATAACAAAATGAAACAAAAAATATCGCAGTAGACAAAAATTAAGATGTTACTTAACGTTAATTAAACATTCGCAGTCTCTCAAACCACTTTGACGAATGGACAGCTAACCTAAACTTATTATAACATAAATTCACACGCATTATATTTACTGAAACTTGGTTAAATGAAAATCATAGGATAGTTTTTAACATTCCAGTGTACACAAGTTACCCCTAACAATGGGGGAGGAGGTGTAAGTATATTTGTAGACTTCAACTACAATAGTAAAAGTATCGAAGAACTGACAAGCATAAACAATACTTCAGAAACACTCGCAATTGAAATGTTTATTCTTAACACCCAGTATTCAGTTTTAGACATTTACTGACCACCAACTAGTTATATACCAAATTTTATTACAAATATCGATTGAATTCTAACCTCCAATTATATTGGTAACAATTGTGTCATTGCAGGAGGTTTAAATATTGATCTCACAAAAGAACATTCAAATAATAACGCAAGTTTCCTTCACAACATTATGACTGCAAATGGTTTTAAATTAGGTATTACAAAGCCAACTAGACTTCACAATCACATTAGAAATTCGACTCTGTTAGATCATATCTGGGTGGGGTCCTCCGTTTGACTGCATCTCGGGTATAATTATATTAAATATCACGGATTACTTGCCTACGTATACATGCTAATCACCCATTTCTTAGCAAAGGAAACTACAGTATAAAAGTTGACTATAGATCTTACAGCTATAATAACAAATTAAATTTCTCGACAGAAATAATAGCTTTTGACTGGACTAGAATAACCGAAAGTATCCATGACATTGGAACAAACTTTCAAGTATTCTCAAGCACACTAATGGATATATTCAACATAAACTTTCCTTTTAAATCAAAAGTAATATCTAAACAATATATTAAAGAGGGACATAAAACCAATGGATAAAGAAAAAACTATCAATGTTAACATATACTATAAAAACAAAAAGTTATCAAGCCATTTTTCGACACGTAACAAAAACCCTGACAAGCAACATCATGTGGTGTACCAATTTACGTGTCCTGTAGTTGACTGTACGTCGACTTACATTGGTTACACCACAAACCACATTAAAGAAAGAGCATACCAACATAAATATCGTCCAAGTAAAATTAACGAACATTACAGAGTAGATCATAAAATATTAAATTTTTAAAATATTTCACAAAACTTTCAAATCTTATACTCATCACATAACGTACAAAAACTAAAAATTGCCGAAGCCTTTTACATTAAAATGAAAAAACCGAAAATTAATATAAAATTTAATGAACTTTCGAATATTCTTAAATTAATTTGAAATTGTATCAAATTTACAATAAAAAAATATATATATAATCCATTTTACTTTAAAATTATGTATAAAGCTCTGAAGATGTTCAAAGTATATGAACGAAACGCGTCAGCAGAAGAAAAAATGAAGACAGTATTCTTAGCATACTGCAAATTCTTATCTAGAATTATTATTAAGAAACTCAGTACTGAAAATAAAAACTATTCAAAATATTGGAAATTAAATGTAAGTCCTTTATTATTATTATTATTATTATTATTATTATTATTATTATTATTATTTGTTGTCAGTATTACTATTACTTACCACTTTTACTTTTTTATGTAATAAATAAATTGACTCCATTAATTTCACTAAAATGCCTCCATGCTTCCAACGGCCTATTCAGATTAGTGTACTGTGAATATATTAATGTCATATCAAGTACTATCTCAAAATTGTAAAACTCTGTCACTTGTATTCTTTTCTGAATAAAGATTTTTGAATTACAAACGCAGAATGTCCAGGTATCTCAAAAACTTTGAACCTTGATTTTGTGTCTCTTCTTCTATGGAGTGGGGTTGTTTTTGCGGGCGTTTGCCCAAGACCCCTCCTATCTGCATGGAAAAAAAAGCCTTTAGTGCAATACGCATTCTTTGTGAAATGGAAAGCCCGCTCTTTATAACGTTCAGATGTTATTGCCGGGATCCCGCTTAAAGGTGCATGTCACCTTCATCATATGAGCTTTGACGTAACGAAAGAAGCTCAACCTGAAACATTATTATTACTGTATGGTGGAAAAAACTCAAGAAAAGCATTTACTGAGAAAATGGGAACCACTGGAGTATCGAACGCGTTTTCGCGAAATGTCAAAATCACAGTTTTAACCCATCGACTCATCACGGTAGTGGTCATGATCAAACATTGCTAAGACTTCATAAAACCTGAACGTCCTCTTTTCAAGGCTGCCTGCGATGGCGACGGGTTAAAGAGGTGGCTTTGGTACATCGCGAATCTCGAGTCCCATTACTTTCAAGGATATATATCTATATATATATAATACTTGAAAATACCTTTATACCACTTTATATTCGTGAAGAATAAATATGCTCATGCGACGAGGGATTTAGTCATATAACGAAACAAATGTAAAATTTATTCATAACACTCTTTTTATGGGTAACCAATCTAGTTCAGAGCTTTCCAACCATCAGCGTATAAGTCATTTTTCACGATTCAAGGATTGGCTCATTTTTCAAGACTCGAAGAAATTACTGAGAAAATTTTATTTTTGAGTTTTTGCCGAAAAGACTTTTTAATCCTTTTTTGGTAATTCGGCAGTTACGAATGAGCAATTCCGAAAAATAATTTTTACACCATCAAATCGCTTATCATTTATATAACTTAAATATATAACTTAAATGTTTAACGTTCAGCAGTCTTCATCTTTATATACTGTAAAATAATGCGCGCGCGCGCGCACACACACATACGCATATATATATATATATATATATATATATATATATATATATATATATATATATATGTGTGTGTGTGTGTGTGTGTGTGTATATATACACACACACACGAGTTATATTTCATTTATATATATATATAGGCGCCTCGGTGGTGTAGTGGTTAGCGTTACTGACTACGAAACCATCGGCCCCAGGTTCGAGACCCGACGGCAGCCGGCGCGCAGCAAAACCCAACCGTTCATCCTTCCACACAATAAAGAGTGGTTGGTAGATAAATGGGTACCCTAGGTGGCCTAGTGGTTAAGACGCTGGGCTGCTGATGGGGCGTGATTCGGATTCCACGTTAAACTGTAGGTCTAAGGTGGAGTGAAAAGCTTGACCTTTGTCAGAATGAACAATTCGGGCGGAAGCTAACCAAAGGTTATATATAAATGAAATATGTGATAAAACTGCTTACTGGAGAAAATTAATATATATCCCAAAGATAATAACAATAAAAACTAGTAAACTGGAAACTAAAAACTAAAAATTGAAAATTAAAGTAGTGCATATTTTATGTAATAAATAAGTTAAATACCATTAATTTTGCCTAAAAAGCCTCCATGCTTCCAACGGCATATTCAGATGAGAGTATTCTATAATGTCATAACAAATATCTAAAAATTGTAAAACTCTGTCACTTGCATTCTTTTCGAAATAAAGAATGAATTTGAACTAGATATTATGTGGAACTGGAGGCACATAAGTTTTATCCCATGAAGGCCTAGAAAACATATGACAGGACTGATGAATAGCTTAGATCAGTGCTGTCCAACTTCTATAAAGCGCGGCCAAGATGTTGCCTATAATCATACACTGTTGGTTAATATGACTTAGGAACCCGCTGAATGTTGTTCTCCCTACTAGAAATGACAAAATAGGGAAGAAAATTCAGAAATGAAATTTGCCAAACGTCCATTCCGCGGGCCGCAAGTTGGACAGCGCTGGCTTAGATAATTGGATTATTTCGGTCTTAAATGGGGGTGGGAGGGATGATAAGATTAGCGTGATAAAATAAGGGCTGGGGGGTGCCTCCCCCCCAAACACCCAATATTGCTTTGAATATATAGGTAACAACCTAATCTAACCTAAACTTGAAAACAAATTTGTATGTATATATATATATATATATATATATATATATACACACACACACACACACACGTGTGTGACGTCATGCTGTGAACTTTAGCGGCCCGCACCCAATAAGCCGATTAATTCCGATTCGATTCAATTACGTGCTGTCTACCTCCGCGCTGCCAATATAATATAAGTTGTAACCTAAACAATAGTTTCGTATGTACGATTTCTTTAGTTCTGAAACAACATTTCAAGTTCGAATTATGTAAAACGTCAAATGGGTGTAAAACAGTGGCGGCTCGTCGGTAGGCACTGCCGAACTGCAGTACCCCTAAATTTTTTATTTACAATTGAAATAATCAAGAACAATATAAGGATGAGCTCACTGAATAACTTTTTCAATAACTTTTGAAACTTTTATTCATTGCTCAATGCTCATCCTTTTATTTCAGTAATTATTTCAACCCATTCTTAGAGACAGCACCCCTAGAATTTTTAGTCACGAGCCGCCACTGGCTGTAAAATAATAATAGTTACGCACAAATTTCCATGATTGTTATGACGTAATATACATATGTAACATTTCCATGACAACTAATTTCGATTTTAACCCTTTAAGGACGACTGGTACAAATTGGTAGCTTTCATATACACGCATTCATAACTTAAACCTACCAAAAATTCAGGCCTTAAATGGTTAAGTGATATTAAGTGACGAGTGATTTTCTTTCTTCAGAAAATGGGAAGTGATTTGAGGATACATTATCCTTATCGAATTTCGAGTTATCTTCAAGAATCAAGTCCAAGTATCTGAAGTGACTTTATCTGTCCGCATATAAAGTTACTAAAAGGCGAAAAGTTAAATGAATTTAACATTATCTGTCCTGGATTAAGAGTAAATTTCTTTTATATGATATTTCATTCCTTTATCGATTCTATTTGATTAAAGATTTTAAACTCCACACCAAAATGATGTTTATAGAACAGTACAAGTATTATCCTAAGCATATAACAAAATCTATAGTTAATGAAGACATTTGAACTCTGTCATTAAATACCCAAGTACCAATAAACTGATCCATATAGAATATTTATCAAAATCCTTATATCATATCTTCAGACTGTACCGAAAAGTTTGACAAACTTCTGACGTTATTTAAATATTTTTTTTATTTTTATTATTTTTTATTTTTTTACTAAAACTGTTTGCACGTACGCTATAATGAAATAATTTTCCGAGCAATTTCTTGGGAGACCATCAAGCTATACCATTTTGTAGCCAAAGTTTGGGTAATTCCCATAAAGGGCTTTCCCCAGAGTGAAAACAAAATGAGTGTTCTATTAACTTTATGAAAAATGTCTGCACTTTGTGTGATCCCATTATTATACGACCATAAGCTATAAAGACCGAAATTAATATTCATGAATACTACATAGTAAAGTATAATATATATATACGGATACAAAAATCGTGTCCGTCAGAAATAACTACATACAGAACATGAAGCATAATGACATTAAGGCCGAAATTTTTGGTAGGTTTAAGTTATGAATGCATGTATTTCAAACGTTACCAATTTGTACCGGTCGTCCTTAAATGGTTAACAATACAGTATTACGAAAGGATGGAAGTCATTTTATATCCAAAGAATTGCTATATTTTCATCTTTATTAACCGTCTACAGTACTATAATTTTCTGTACGGTCATGTTATTAAATGTGTCTGTTTGAAACCTTAATTTTGAACATATTTTTTTTTCGCAATTAATAAATACATTTATGTTTTTGGATAAATATGGTATATACTACATATATATATATATATATATATTATGAAACTGAAATCCAGCATTTACTTAAAATATATTAACCATTCAAGAATGGAAGTTATAGAGACCATTAAAAAAACATTAAAAAACATTTGTTTTTCAATTAATCGTGCGAAATGTTGTTAAACAGAGACCAAAAAATAATTTTTCTGTAAGGTACAAAAGTATATTTAAGTATTTGACGAAATTGAAGTTGAAATTGAAATTGAAGATTAAGTGTAATATAAATTAGTCCAATTCATCTAATAATAATAATGATGATTAAGATTGTTTAACCTCCTTCGCAACATCTATGGCAGTGATGCACAAACCCTGGCCCGTGGGCCAAATGTGTCCCCTACGGGTCTTTTCAATTCAATGAAAAAATTAGAATATAAAAGTGACCCAATTTATGACTTAGATGGAAAGTAAGTAGGCTAATACATTTAGTTATTTTCTTCGCTTGGCCCTCATCAAAAAAGTTTGTGCACCACTGATCTAAGGTCATATGACGGAGGGGACCTACAGCTTTACGTGGGATACGAACCACGGGTCGCTACATAATCTTGACACGGAGGACGTCTCCCATCCAACTACTACCCAGACCCAATGTCGCTTAACTTCGCTGATCAACGGGAAGCGGTGTTACGACATTGGCTACGACGGAATAAAAATAGGAACTTTTTGGGACACACACACACACACACCGAAAGCATGATGAGGCAGACACCATACTTTTCAAATGGGATGGTATTATTTTCAATAAATGTTTTGTTCTTCCTCTAAGCGAACTCACTTTGACTATAACCGAAAATTTCGAGTTTCGCTCATTAGACCAGAGAATCTTGTTCGAAGACTTCACGATCATCAATGTATTCCTTTGTATACGTCAGACACGCAGCTCTGTGATGAGGATACACAAATGGCTTCTTCCTTGCAACCCAACCGTGACAGACAATTTTTGTGAAGTGTTCTTTGGACCATTGGCTCGTACAATGGGTACCCGTTGTTTCAAATGAAGGTTAGAGGTGATGAAATATGCGGCAAGCTGTGCTAACTTTCACCTTCTCATAGTGCAGTGGTGAGCTCTCCCTCTACTCAAGAGGTGCTGGGTTCCAATCCTGCACTATAAAAATTAAAAGGAAACTCCTAATATTTAGGTGGCCCCTCTTCTGCCACACAAATACACTGTAGTTATTTCTTTAATGAGGGGGGGGGGGTGATTGCTCTTTGAATGGGTGATGTATATTGATTTTTACCAATAACTTTGAACATACTGACAGCAAGCAACATTAAATTTGTATAAGTCATTTAGTTTTAAAAGATTTACTTCTTTTAACATTGGGGAAGCGTGACTTTGTCTGTTCTCATTATTCGAGAAGTTCACAGACATTTTTTATGAATTACTTCCAAAAAATGTGTTATATATTTCTTTGAGGTACCCAATGTTGTAATGCAATATATTAAATGTGGATGGATGAAGAAATAATATAGGATTAGGAGTGCGTTTTCAGGAAGGGTCGTTTTTAGTTCAAATAATAAGAGAAATCTTGATATTTTGGATTTAATATGTCGTACATGGTTCGGATCCCTCGTAAAACTGTAGGTTCCCTCCGTCACATGAAATTCGCCATTAGAAGGAGGTTAAACAATCTCAAACATTATTATGAACCCGCAGCAAAAGTAGGATATACCAATTTGTAAAGCGCTTTCACGTATCAAAGGTAATTTACAATATTAAACACAGTTAAAACGTACTGAAATAATAAAATTATCATAATTACAACTATTTTTATTATCATTTTTAAATAAGGAATTGAAGCGAAAAAAAATTTTAGAGTCTTTCCGAGTAAGACCCAACAGATTACATCACAGAAAGTCACAATTTACCTTAAAGGCAGACTTTTCTAGATCATTGAAAGAGAAAAAACTGAAAATAGTCCATAAAAGCTCGAGTATAAATTCTGCACGAAAGGAATAAGTGGTTTTTTTTAAAAGTTTATAGTTTTAACTGCGTTTTAAGTGTCGACGGCAATTTTCAGAAAATCTCAGAAATTCAAAGATTTTGATACTCCACGCGACACTGGCAGAAATCGTTATGGGATCGCTCGGGAAAGGTTCTTTTCATTTCATTTTTATCTCTCTGATGGATAAAACTGGATCAAATTTTGTTTTATTTATTCGTCTCTACGAACCTTTAACATTTACGACTTTTTTTTTTGTATTTCTCCTCAGCATATATATATATATATCGTAAAGAACGACGCTTGTATAGGAGATATTCCGCGCAAGACGAGAAAGAGAAAACAACAAATGAAAAAATGAAGTACCACCTGGGAATCGAACCCGGGATCTTCCGATTGCCGGTCAGACGCGATAACCACTACACCATGGACTTCACTCTTCCAAATGCCGTAATTCCTCTACATACTCGCAGAAACCAATGCCCCAAGGGGGCACCTCCCGCTTGCCGTAACATTATATACATTCAACTGCAAAGAACACGCAGTATAAATAACGTAAAGAACGACGCTTGTATAGGAGATATTCCGCGCAAGACGAGAAAGAGAAAACAACAAATGAAAAAATGAAGTACCACCTGGGAATCGAACCCGGGATCTTCCGATTGCCGGTCAGACGCGATAACCACTACACCATGGACTTCACTCTTCCAAATGCCGTAATTCCTCTACATACTCGCAGAAACCAATGCCCCAAGGGGGCACCTCCCGCTTGCCGTAACATTATATACATTCAACTGCAAAGAACACGCAGTATAAATAACGTAAAGAACGACGCTTGTATAGGAGATATTCCGCGCAAGACGAGAAAGAGAAAACAACAAATGAAAAAATGAAGTACCACCTGGGAATCGAACCCGGGATCTTCCGATTGCCGGTCAGACGCGATAACCACTACACCATGGACTTCACTCTTCCAAATGCCGTAATTCCTCTACATACTCGCAGAAACCAATGCCCCAAGGGGCACCTCCCGCTTGCCGTAACATTATATACATTCAACTGCAAAGAACACGCAGTATAAATAACGTAAAGAACGACGCTTGTATAGGAGATATTCCGCGCAAGACGAGAAAGAGAAAACAACAATGAAAAAATGAAGTACCACCTGGGAATCGAACCCGGGATCTTCCGATTGCCGGTCAGACGCGATAACCACTACACCATGGACTTCACTCTTCCAAATGCCGTAATTCCTCTACATACTCGCAGAAACCAATGCCCCAAGGGGCACCTCCCGCTTGCCGTAACATTATATACATTGAACTGCAAAGAACACGCAGTATAAATAACGTAAAGAACGACGCTTGTATAGGAGATATTCCGCGCAAGACGAGAAAGAGAAAACAACAAATGAAAAAATGAAGTACCACCTGGGAATCGAACCCGGGATCTTCCGATTGCCGGTCAGACGCGATAACCACTACACCATGGACTTCACTCTTCCAAATGCCGTAATTCCTCTACATACTCGCAGAAACCAATGCCCCAAGGGGGCACCTCCCGCTTGCCGTAACATTATATACATTCAACTGCAAAGAACACGCAGTATAATAACGTAAAGAACGACGCTTGTATAGGAGATATTCCGCGCAAGACGAGAAAGAGAAAACAACAAATGAAAAAATGAAGTACCACCTGGGAATCGAACCCGGGATCTTCCGATTGCCGGTCAGACGCGATAACCACTACACCATGGACTTCACTCTTCCAAATGCCGTAATTCCTCTACATACTCGCAGAAACCAATGCCCCAAGGGGCACCTCCCGCTTGCCGTAACATTATATACATTCAACTGCAAAGAACACGCAGTATAAATAACGTAAAGAACGACGCTTGTATAGGAGATATTCCGCGCAAGACGAGAAAGAGAAAACAACAAATGAAAAAATGAAGTACCACCTGGGAATCGAACCCGGGATCTTCCGATTGCCGGTCAGACGCGATAACCACTACACCATGGACTTCACTCTTCCAAATGCCGTAATTCCTCTACATACTCGCAGAAACCAATGCCCCAAGGGGGCACCTCCCGCTTGCCGTAACATTATATACATTCAACTGCAAAGAACACGCAGTATAAATAACGTAAAGAACGACGCTTGTATAGGAGATATTCCGCGCAAGACGAGAAAGAGAAAACAACAAATGAAAAAATGAAGTACCACCTGGGAATCGAACCCGGGATCTTCCGATTGCCGGTCAGACGCGATAACCACTACACCATGGACTTCACTCTTCCAAATGCCGTAATTCCTCTACATACTCGCAGAAACCAATGCCCCAAGGGGGCACCTCCCGCTTGCCGTAACATTATATACATTCAACTGCAAAGAACACGCAGTATAAATAACGTAAAGAACGACGCTTGTATAGGAGATATTCCGCGCAAGACGAGAAAGAGAAAACAACAAATGAAAAAATGAAGTACCACCTGGGAATCGAACCCGGGATCTTCCGATTGCCGGTCAGACGCGATAACCACTACACCATGGACTTCACTCTTCCAAATGCCGTAATTCCTCTACATACTCGCAGAAACCAATGCCCCAAGGGGGCACCTCCCGCTTGCCGTAACATTATATACATTCAACTGCAAAGAACACGCAGTATAAATAACGTAAAGAACGACGCTCGTATAGGAGATATTCCGCGCAAGACGAGAAAGAGAAAAACAACAAATGAAAAATGAAGTACCACCTGGGAATCGAACCCGGGATCTTCCGATTGCCGGTCAGACGCGATAACCACTACACCATGGACTTCACTCTTCCAAATGCCGTAATTCCTCTACATACTCGCAGAAACCAATGCCCCAAGGGGGCACCTCCCGCTTGCCGTAACATTATATACATTCAACTGCAAAGAACACGCAGTATAAATAACGTAAAGAACGACGCTTGTATAGGAGATATTCCTCGCAAGACGAGAAAGAGAAAACAACAAATGAAAAAATGAAGTACCACCTGGGAATCGAACCCGGATCTTCCGATTGCCGGTCAGACGCGATAACCACTACACCATGGACTTCACTCTTCCAAATGCCGTAATTCCTCTACATACTCGCAGAAACCAATGCCCCAAGGGGGCACCTCCCGCTTGCCGTAACATTATATACATTCAACTGCAAAGAACACGCAGTATAAATAACGTAAAGAACGACGCTTGTATAGGAGATATTCCGCGCAAGACGAGAAAGAGAAAACAACAAATGAAAAAATGAAGTACCCCTGGGAATCGAACCCGGGATCTTCCGATTGCCGGTCAGACGCGATAACCACTACACCATGGACTTCACTCTTCCAAATGCCGTAATTCCTCTACATACTCGCAGAAACCAATGCCCAAGGGGGCACCTCCCGCTTGCCGTAACATTATATACATTCAACTGCAAAGAACACGCAGTATAAATAACGTAAAGAACGACGCTTGTATAGGAGATATTCCGCGCAAGACGAGAAAGAGAAAACAACAAATGAAAAAATGAAGTACCACCTGGGAATCGAACCCGGGATCTTCCGATTGCCGGTCAGACGCGATAACCACTACACCATGGACTTCACTCTTCCAAATGCCGTAATTCCTCTACATACTCGCAGAAACCAATGCCCCAAGGGGGCACCTCCCGCTTGCCGTAACATTATATACATTCAACTGCAAAGAACACGCAGTATAAATAACGTAAAGAACGACGCTTGTATAGGAGATATTCCGCGCAAGACGAGAAAGAGAAAACAACAAATGAAAAAATGAAGTACCACCTGGGAATCGAACCCGGGATCTTCCGATTGCCGGTCAGACGCGATAACCACTACACCATGGACTTCACTCTTCCAAATGCCGTAATTCCTCTACATACTCGCAGAAACCAATGCCCCAAGGGGGCACCTCCCGCTTGCCGTAACATTATACATTCAACTGCAAAGAACACGCAGTATAAATACGTAAAGAACGACGCTTGTATAGGAGATATTCCGCGCAAGACGAGAAAGAGAAAACAACAAATGAAAAAATGAAGTACCACCTGGGAATCGAACCCGGGATCTTCCGATTGCCGGTCAGACGCGATAACCACTACACCATGGACTTCACTCTTCCAAATGCCGTAATTCCTCTACATACTCGCAGAAACCAATGCCCCAAGGGGCACCTCCCGCTTGCCGTAACATTATATACATTCAACTGCAAAGAACACGCAGTATAAATAACGTAAGAACGACGCTTGTATAGGAGATATTCCGCGCAAGACGAGAAAGAGAAAACAACAAATGAAAAAATGAAGTACCACCTGGGAATCGAACCCGGGATCTTCCGATTGCCGGTCAGACGCGATAACCACTACACCATGGACTTCACTCTTCCAAATGCCGTAATTCCTCTACATACTCGCAGAAACCAATGCCCCAAGGGGCACCTCCCGCTTGCCGTAACATTATATACATTCAACTGCAAAGAACACGCAGTATAAATAACGTAAAGAACGACGCTTGTATAGGAGATATTCCGCGCAAGACGAGAAAGAGAAAACAACAAATGAAAAATGAAGTACCACCTGGGAATCGAACCCGGATCTTCCGATTGCCGGTCAGACGCGATAACCACTACTGCGTGTTCTTTGCAGTTGAATGTATATAATGTTACGGCAAGCGGGAGGTGCCCCCTTGGGGCATTGGTTTCTGCGAGTATGTAGAGGAATTACGGCATTTGGAAGAGTGAAGTCCATGGTGTAGTGGTTATCGCGTCTGACCGGCAATCGGAAGATCCCGGGTTCGATTCCCAGGTGGTACTTCATTTTTTCATTTGTTGTTTTCTCTTTCTCGTCTTGCGCGGAATATCTCCTATACAAGCGTCGTTCTTTACGTTATTTATACTGCGTGTTCTTTGCAGTTGAATGTATATATATATATATATATATACGAAGTTCCTTCATGTATATTTTTACTTATTTTTTGTAATGAAATCTGAGATGGCGAGCTAAGATCTAGTCGTTAGAAATACTTACATTCTAAAGTTGGGTTTATATATATATATATATATATATATATATATATATATTATATATATATTATGGGGGGAAGGCCAGTGACATACATCGAACGGAACAAAGTCAAACTAAAATTCTAGAATTGGGATTGGGTCAAACTGGAAGTTAGTCGAATCGCGAGACTGGAATTAAATTGAATGTATTGGAATTAATTCAAAAAATATTAGAATTAGATCTAACTATTATTAGTGCCAGATTGAATTACTTTTAAATTTAATTATCTTTTGATTTTTAGAGTATAATTTGTTTGTTTTGCCGAGCGGAGCGAGCTAAAATCATTGTAAATACCTGTTCGTCCATCTTTTCTGATCGTTATTGGCATACGGTTGGTTAGGTTAGGAGGATGTATAAGTTCGGTTAAAATTTGAAAATTATGACGTCTTGAATCAAATCGCTGGAATTAAATAGAACTGGAATAAGATCGATTTAGTAAGTGGAAGAAATAAGAATTGGATGTAAATTGTCTGAAACGTGTAAATAGAATCCGGTTTTATTCCATTCGACCTACTTTATGTTACCTATACATACGTGTATAATGTATATGTATATAAAACAATTAACCAAACTGCCCATATACGAGTTTTAATTAAAGATAAGTTTACTATAAATTTGTGAATGCAAATAATTAGACAATTAAATTGGAAAGTTACGTCATTGTCGGCGTTTCTTCTCCGTAGACTTGTTTTCAATTGAATTCCTACTTCGCAATTATAATAAACTTTCTAATTTAATAATTACTTAATGGTAACAAAGTCAGAGGAAATGTTGAAGCGTTTATGTCCTTTTGTTTTCTACGGTTATATTCTTAGCATGGATATTCTATTCATTTATTTCTTCCAGTCATATTCGTTTCATTCGCATTTTGTTCATTCATTGCCTTGCCGAGAGCGAATAAACACCTGCTAAATATTTGGAACGGTTTATAACAGTGATATTCAGCCAAAGACTAACCAGTAGTGTAGGTTATCGTGCACAATTATAGTTCAATATAGCGTAGGTAATGTCACGAAACAGCTTCCCTATAAGTGATGGATTTTTCTGAAGGTCTGTCGGGTAGTCGGGCAGTAAGAAGCCAGAAGAAGTTAGGAAGGAATCTCCGGAGAACTGTGTATTCCAGAGACCACACCCAACAGACTTGCTATATAGCCTCAAAGCAACTGTTTTACCTTCTGGTGTCCTAGAATTACAGAAAGGGTTACACTGAAGAGATCCGCTGAAAACGACCCACGTCAAACGGCTTCCTTCCTAGGTGGCTTCACAGGCTCAAGTATTCATCAGTACACTCTAAAACCTGTCCGCTGTGTACAGATACAGTAACTTGACAGTACAAATAGTACATAGAGAGTACTTGAAACCATTATCTTCTTGACAAGCTGTGTCCTCTGGAACTAAATGAAAATTACAAAGAGTACACTTCCAGAATTTAAAGAAAACATCTCAGTGTACCTTTGGTCTACCGACTGTACTCTTTACATACCCAGAATGGTTTTAACAGCGAGAGAAATACAGGCTCAACTGAATAGAGAACGAGAAACACTAATCATCATAACTATTGTGAAAAGAAGACTCGGTGCTGGAGGCCTTCCTGGAAGAGTTGCTGCAAGAAAACCACTTCTAAGGAGGGCAAATAGGATTAAAGGTCTAGCATGGGCTAAAGAATACAAGAATTATGCATTGGAAGATTGGAAAATGTCCTAGTTACAGATGAGTAAAAATTTGAAATATTTTGCAGCCACAGAAGGCCCTATATCAGGCGTAGAACTCGTCAAAAAATGTTACAGCAATGTACAGGGTGTTTATAAAGTCCCTATCTATTTTAGTGAAAACGTAGCAAAAAGGGTAAAATTCAATAACAATATCATAGAAGGCATACATTTAATGAATACTTAAGCATATGATTCTACATGAACACCATCAGTATCTCTACAGTGTTCGACTCTATCAGCAAAAGCATTGCGGAACACATTTTGGAGCATGACAGGGGTTAGTTTTGTAACTGTTGTTAAGATACGAGCACGTAAATCTTGCAGATCTGTAATCCTCGTTTGATAGACGTTTGATATGATAAAGCCCCATGCAAAGAAATCCAAGAGCGTTAGGTCAGGAGATCGAGCAGCCCAGGGCCTGTTGCCTCCACGTTCGATCTACCGATTTGGAAATCGTTCATTTAGGTACTCTCGAACAATGTTTGCGTAATGACAAGGTGCCCCGTCTTGTTGAAAGACGACGGTGTTTAAAATGCCATCTGAATGAAGCTGGGGTTCCAGGAATTGCTGAAGCATGCCCAGATAAATAAGCCCTGTAACTGTAGCTTTAGCAAAGAAAAAGGGCCCATAAATCTTAGATTTGGTCATACCCAACCAGACAGTAACTTTAGAAGAATCTCCTTCCCATTGATAGAAATCAACTGGCTTTTCATTAGTCCATATGCGGCAGTTATGACGATTAACCTTTCCACACGTGTGGACAGTTGCTTCATCACCGAAGAAAACGTGGTTCATCAAATTTTCATTCTGAATGTGTTCAACAAGATCGGCACACATTGCACTTCGCTTTGGATAATCCTTTTCATGTAAGTCATGAAGCATCTGGATGTGATAACTTCTCTTCTTCAACGTCGATTTCAAAATTTTGTGGACAGTTGATTTGGATATCCCGAGTCTGCGTGATGTGGTGCGAATTGACATGCTTGGATGTTCATCGATAACATTACGTACAACATTTACAGCATGCTCAGAGACACTTGGACGTCCAGATCTTGACTCATCATGAACAGATCCCGTTCTTTTAAATTTATTAAGCAAATCACGAATTGTCTTGTTTGTAGGACTTGACTTGTGAAATGTTCTTTCAAACCTCTCTCTAATTTCTTTGCATTTCTTTCCTTTAATCCGAAGTGTCACCATCATCACCCGTTCTTGTATGATACATTCATTTTCATAGGGTTCTGCAACAAAAACAAATAAAAACCGTTAATTCATCGAAATAGATAGGGACTTTATAAACACCCTGTATTACACCTACAGTAAAACATGTTGGCGGGAACAGTCAAGTCCGGAACTGTTTCAGTTATGCATCAGTAGGAGATCTTCACAGAATCACTGGTATATTGACAAAAGAAAGGTACCACTCAATTCTTCAAAAGTATGCCATTCCTTTTGAACTGAGATTTTGTGATCATGGCTTCATTTTCAAGCAAGATAATGACCGTAAACACACTTCCAAGCTGTGTCAAAACTATCTCGAGTCAAAGGAGGAAATGGTGCATTAAAGATTATGAAATTCCCTCCTCAGTGCCCAGATCTCAATCCATTAGAACATTTATGGGGAAATTTAAAACGAGGGAGAACTAAAATTCACGTAAATAGTCAAGAGACGCTCTGGAATGTGCTACACAACTGTTGGATTAACACTGATCCAAATGTAATTAAAAAAACTAATAGAATCAATGCCAAGAAGATGATGAAATTCTTAGAGTAAAAGTTGGCAATATTGATTAGTGAGTATTTTATGTCGAAACATCTTCTCATGCTAATTATATCAGATATTATAACATTCTTCAGTGGTTGGGAAGTTTTATTGGTTTATGTTGTTGTTAATTGTTGTATAGTTTTTAAATACAGTAGTTAATAAATGTGTTGCTGGATTCAAACCTTTGTACTGCTCTGTATATATATATATAACAAAAATAGTCACACTAGGATTCGATCACACCACCTCTTGAGTAGAGGTGGGACCCCACCGTTGCATCACATAGTTTAAATGAAATGCCGGTCATTATCTCGAGTGCAGGAGGGTTAACACGTAAAATGCCTCTGGACTCGAAATCGTTGTGTGTTTGTTCGGTGGTTTAAATACTCGTATACGACAGGTTCGTAAATTTTTATCCCATCGTAGTGCCCTCACTCATTACGAAGAGGTGGTGAGTTCAAACCCTGGTGGGGACGATTGTTTCATTATGAAAATCGTGCGCGTTCATGCATGATATTCCATATATATATATATATATAAACGCTAAAAAAATATAAAAAGAGTAGAATTGAAAGACAGAATGTCGTGTAATGAAACTCTCACGAGATTGAATTTTACACCTTGAATGTAACCTTTGAGAATTCATCATGACCAGATTTCCATCAGTCGACAAATGGATTCTTCCTAAATGCTCCCAAATGTATCGTAAACTGCTCTATAACAGTTATTAAGTCGACATTAAATAAATTTATGGAGATAATTATTTAACTAAAGTAAAAATACGATAATAACATTATTCTCCCGTGTGTGTGTGTGTGTATATATATATATATCTATATATATATATATATATATATATATATATAAAGGGTGGCGCAAAAGTCGCGCATCATAAGAATTTTCAGTGTTTTCAGAATTTTCAGGTACTACAAAACGATGAATCGGTACAGAATTTAAATTCTGTACCAGTTCATCGATTTGTAGTATCTGGTATTCCATACACTAAAACCAAGCTCACCCTCTCGTCCGTTATTAATTTCGCAGCCATCCCCTACCTAAAAGAAAAAAATAATATATTATAGTCAACACTAAAAATTTCTATGATGCGCGACTTTTGCGCCACTCTGTATATATAGAAGAATAACGTTATTATCGTATATATATATTATATATATATATATATATATATATATATATATATATATATATATATATATATATATATAACGTGAATAATCTTGATTGAATCATTGAAATTTGGACCTGATTCGTCAATAAATCCGTCTGATACAGAGATTAATTAAAGGAGCTATTACCTAAAATTCAGTTTACGAATTCATATAAAACTATTTATCGCCAATAATAACGTATTGTATTAAAAGCTTAATTTTTTTTAGGCCTGTATAATTAATCACTTTAATCTTTTAACTTCTAAATTGCTTTTTCTCCATTAATCTCTGAACAATAATTAATTGTTTTGGGAAGGAAAAATATAAAAAAAAAGTAACAGAGAGAGAGAGAGAGAGAGAGAGAGAGAGAGAGAGAGAGAGACTGCTGATGGATAGAGGTACTCAAATATTATAATGTTTTTTCCATGTATTTTTCTATTTATAAATTATATACGCTTTGCATGAATTTCCTCTACCAGAGATTAGTTAACCGCATGATTTGGATTTCTCCCTAACAGTCAAGGCTGACATACGTCAGAAAGGACCTCCTGCTTAATGCATAGAATCCATACCACGGGTTGTTGTTTCATTATTAATACAGAGACGGTCACACACCCAATTACTATCCAGAACCAACTTCACTTAACTTCGCTGATATCACTGTTGCCACTTCTTAGCAAACAAAATCCCATGACATCTACCCAATTTCTCCCACAAAAATTAAAAGAACTTCCTTAACAATTCCCACAAACAATTTACATTACTAACAGCAAAAATTAATATATTTCCATAAAACAATACTCACCAAGTACATAAATTAAGTATGTTAATGTAATGGACATGTATCTCTTAAGCCTCCAGGTCTAGTGCCACTATTTCGTCTACTGGTTCATCTGTTGTTGGCGCATCTTTGTTGGCAAAATTATGTATCATTTCGGCTGTTGGTATGAAGTCGACACAGGTCTTTGAGTCCAGCTTAAGCCCATAGCGAATCTGAAGAATGGCCTCGACTGATCTGACACTGAATCGATTTCGGAGTTTTGAATGGACTACATTCATTTGGGAAAATATTCTTTCAACTGATGCATTTGAAAATGTGAGAGAAAGTAGACTCAATGCTAATGAAGATATATTAGGGAATGACTGTTCACCAGCAGAATTTATTTTGTCACTAACCTCAGCCCAAAAAGATACTGTATCTTTTAAGCTTGACTGTGGGCACTGCTCTAAGCTCAAAGCATTCCACTCGTTTTCTAATTCATCTATGTCATTAAAAGTTGAACGATATTTGGAACCCATTTTTGAAATGTTTTCTTTGCACAGAGAAGTTGCATTGCTAGGTTTTAGTTGTTGGAGTAGGAGCAGGGTTTCAAAGTTGTCTGGAAGGCGTATCTGCACTTCACTAATCAGTTTAATAACAAAATTCTTACAGCGCTCTTTGACATAGTTTACCTGGTCTTCGTTTAGAGGTCTTCGTTTCAGACTCCCACAAAATCATGCAAATTCCACAGAAAATAAAGTCCCAGGACACCTCCCACGTAGCCCTATTTCTCCCATAAAATTGTGGGAAATTCCTACAAAGTGGCAACACTGGCTGATATTACGAAGAACAAAGAAACGAGAGGTCGGCTGCGTGGTGTGGTGTGTGTGTGTGTGTGTGTGTGTGTGTGTGTGTGTGTGTGTGTGTGTGTGTGTGTGGTACACAGAATCCCTTTATCATGTGAGGTTTCTATTTCATTCCATTCACCTTGATCCGTTCGTTGAGATGATTTTTTAACTGATCTATTTTGACATAAAAAGAACCCTTCTTCTGTTCTCAATTCAAGTTCAGTTCTTTATATGCAGTGATTTTGTCATTATCCAATTTAAATAGACTGTCAGGATCTACATTGTTCAATCTTTTCACCATATTTTAATTTTTAAATACCGACCCACGTGTCTCCTTTTGACGTCCGACTTTTGGAAATGAAAATGAATTCTCGCAATCTTCCTTTTTGAAAACTATTCCTTAACTGATATTAATTTAGTTCGTTTCTTTGGACGTTCCCTAATCAATTTTATTCGACTTGAGAACAGAAAGACAGATATAGAGAGATAGAGACAGACATAGGTGAGCGGACGGACGAACAGAGAAATATGGAGAGAGACACCACATATTAACAGTTACGGAGACAGTATATATATGTGTGTGCGTGTGCGTGTGTGTGTGGAATATCATGTATGAACACGCACGATTTTGCATAATGCAAAAATATCCAACCAGAATTCGAATCCAGCATCTCTTGAGTAGAAGGCGAAGGTGCTGGCCATTACGCTGGTACAAGAGGTGCTGATGTGATTCGTTTTATTTATTAATTTAGTTTAACTTACGCTCTTTGCACTGACTTTCTGAATTCTACTTAAAGGTGTTGATAGTATGCCCGAGGCCTGAAACACGGTATATACAGAAATTTTGAGCGAAAAGGAATTTCGAAATGGCATCAGTTTAACTGTTTAACAGATTTATTTGATCAAACAAGTACAATGGAGAGTTACAAGGAGTTACAAGGAAAAGAAGTGCCTCAAAAGGCCTTGCGGCCCATACCAAGGAGGTACCAATGGCAACAGGTGCCAGGGAAAATTTTCTACACCCTCAAATAGTGTGCAAGATTCGGTCTAACCTTTTCTTGAACAGAGCCACAGAAGAACTGTTCACAACTTCTGAAGGTAGCCTGTTCCACGTGTCACAGATCTTATACGTAGGTAATTCCCACACACACTAGTCCTAAACCGTTTTCAAATCCAACTTCCAATCATTGTTGCGAGTTGGGTTATCATTTAAACTAACATGCTTCTAAAATCGACATTGTTGAACCCGCGTAAGAACTTGAAAACCTCGATCAGTTGACCGCGCAGCCTCCGAGTTTCCAGCGAAAACAAATTCAGGGCGCGTAAGCGTCGATTGTAGCCCATATACCTAACGGAAGGGATTAACTTTGTGGCCCTCGCCTGCACTCGTTCCAGCCTTTCAATATCTTTCCTGAGGGTGGGCGACCAGAACTGCACAGCATACTCCAGGTGCGGCCGAACCAGAGAATTGTACAGCGAGAGCACAATCTCCTTGTTCCAAAATCGAAATTGCCTCCTGATATAACCTAACAACTTCTGGGCTTTCTTTTCCACCTCTACGCACTGTTTCGTAAACTTAAGGTCGCTGCTAATTAGCACACCCAAGTCCTTTTCCAAATCAGCCGCCTCGATATTACTCCCCAACATTGAGTAGTCCGACTTGGGATTGGCGTAGCCAATGTGCATCACCTTGCACTTACCCAAGTTAAACGGCATTTGCCATTTTTCGGACCACTCTCCTATCCTACGTAGGTCCGCACACAGTTGCTCTATCGCCTCGGGCGTCCCTACATTGGCCCCAAAACGGAACCCTGAGGAACCCCACTAGTGACCGAGGCCCAACCCGAACTAACCCCTTTAATTACAACCCTCTGCCGCCTATTCTTCAGCCAGTTTTCAATCCACCTACCTACTTCCCCACCAATACCCAGCGCGCGCCCTTTGGCCATTAGCCGGCGGTGAAGTACCTTATCAAAGGCTTTCTCAAAGTCGAGATAAAGTATATCAATCGCCCTACTCTTATCATACTCACTCAACATGACGTGGAAAAACTCGAGCAAGTTGGTGAGACACGACCTATGCCGTCTAAACCCATGTTGGGAGTCCCCAAGCAGTTTGTAGGAATCCAAATGGTCAACGATCCTATCCGCTATTATCCCCTCCAATAATTTACCTAGAGAGTTACAAGGAGTTACAAGGACAAGAGGAAGCCTCAAAGACCTTTCGGTCCACTCTGGGAGGTTCCTGTTATTAAAAGTTTATTTTTGTTTCAACTATCCTAATAGTAGTAGAAAACTGGATAGAAAAGTAGAAGGCTCTCTCCCCACCCTCCCTGCCAGAGGCAGGTACGGAAAAAGGTTGAAGAAAATACCTTGACCCTGGAAAAGTAGCCAAGGAAATTTTACAGGAAAGTGGAGAATATATAAATAGCTCTACATATATTTAGCTTGCTCACAGAGACACCGTGCAAGCGAACTCCTGCAGAGTTTTCTGAGGTTTTAATCTTAAACTATGAGTGTGTTCAGTACTTTGTCTAGCCTATTTTTAAACACATTTACACTTTGACTGGAAACAACCTCTGAGGGAAGTTGGTTCCGGATATTAACTATTTTATAGGAAAAGAAATTTCCGCAGACAGAGGTCCTAAATGTCTTTAGTTCCAGTTTAAACCCATTATTTCTTGTCGGATTGGCATTAAGTGAGAATAAGTTTCTGTAATCTACCTGACTATTCCTTTGAGCATCTTGAAGACTTGAATAAGCTGACCCCGCAACCTCCTCGTCTCTAAGCTAAACAGATTTAGGCGCTCCAATCTCCGTTGGTAGCTTTGCATTCTCATTGAAGGGATCAATTTTGTAGCCCTTGCTTGTACTTTTTCTAACCTTTCTATGTCCTTCCTGAGGGATGGAGACCAAAACTGCGCACAGTATTCCAGTTGAGGTCTGACTAGAGAATTATAAAGACACATTACAGTCTCCTTGTTCCGAAACTGGAACTGTCTTTTAATATAACCTAATAATTTTAAGGCCCTCTTTTCGACTTCTGCACAGTGCTTCGACGGTTTCAGATCGTTGCTGATATAGACTCTAAGTCTTTCTCTAGCTCGGTCTCAGTGAAGTTCCTTCCCAAGAGAGAGTAATCGGTCTTCGGGTTTTTATAACCTATGTGCATTACCTTACATTTGTCCAAGTTGAATGGCATCTGCCAAGTAGCAGACCATTCTCCCAACCTGTCAAGATCGTTCTGAAGCGTTCTTACGCCCTCCTCAGTACCTACACTACTTCCTAATTTCATATCGTCTGCAAATTTGGAGATTGCACTTAGAAGCCCGATGTCTATATCGTTAATATAGATGATAAAAAGTAAAGGACCCAGAACGGAACCCTGTGGGACACCACTCGTGACCAGCGCCCACTCCGAAGCCACTCCATTTATTACCTCTCTGCTTTCTATCTTTTAACCAATCCTCAATCCAGTTGGAAACGAGCCCGGTGATTCCTAGTCCTTTGACTTTAGCTATCAATCTAGCGTGAGGGACTTTGTCAAAGGCTTTTTGAAAGTCAAGATACACTATATCTATTGCCCTACTTGCATCGTACAGTGTATGCATATTATGGAAAAACTCTAACAGGTTTGTCAGACAGGATCTATGTCGCCTAAATCCATGTTGAGAATAAAAAATTAGATTGTTAGATTCAAGGTGATACACAATACGTTTTGTAATGATGGATTCCAACAGTTTGCCGACAACTGATGTTAAACTGATCAGGCGATAATTACAAGGATTTTCCCTATCACCCTTTTTAAAGATTGGTGTTACATTTGCTAACTTCAGTCGGTTGGAACTTTCCCTAACTCGATTGATTGTTTGAATATGGTTACTAAGTCGTCAACAACATTGTGGCTAACCTCTTTTAATACCCTTGGAAGAAATAAGTCGGGGCCAGGTGATTTGTATTTGTTCATCTTATCAATTAATTGCTGTACCTCATTTCTCGTAAAACTTATGGTCTCTATGGGATGGTCACTGTCATATGTAATCCGAGGACTTGGCACTTCTATTGTGTCTTCCTCCGTGAAGACTGTAATGAAGAACTCGTTTAACGTATTAGCTATATCTTTATCACCGAATTTCAGAGAGAGAGAGAGAGAGAGAGAGAGAGAGAGAGAGAGAGAGAGAGAGAGAGAGAGTTACAAGGAGTTACAAGGAAAAGAAGTACCTCAAAAGGCCTTGCGGCCCATACCGAGGAGGTACCAATGGCAACGGGTGCCAGGGAAAATTTTGTCTTTCAACTATGCTAGCAGTAGTAGAAAACTGGATAGAAAAGTAGAAGGCTCTCTCCCCACCCTCCGCTCCCTCCCTGCCAGAGGCAGGTACGGAAAAAGGTTGAAGAAAATACCTTGACCCTGGAAAAGTAGCCAAGGAAATTTTACAGGAAAGTGGAGAATAATAAATAGCTCTATATTTAGCTTGCTCACAGAGACCGAGCAAGCGAACTCCTGCAGTTGGTTCCAGATATTAACTATTTTATAGGAAAAGAAATTTCCGCAGACTGAGGTCCTAAATGTCTTTACACACTCAAATAGTGTGCAAGATTTCGTCTAACCTTTTCTTGAACTGATCCACAGAGGAACTGTTCACAACTTCCGAAGGTAACCTGTTCCATGTGTCACAGATCTTATACGTAACGTAATTCCCACACACACTAGTCCTAAACCGTTTCAAATCCAACTTCCAACCATTGTTGCGAGTTGGGTTATCATTTAAACTAAACATACTTCTAAAATCGACATCGTTGAACCCTCGTAAGAGCTTGAAAACCTCGATCAGTTGACCGCGCAGCCTCCGAGTTTCAAGCGAAAACAAGTTCAGGGCGCGTAACCGTCGATTGTAGCCCATATGCCTAACGGAAGGGATCAACTTTGTGGCCCTCGCCTGCACTCGCTCCAGTCTCTCAATATCTTTCCTGAGGGTGGGCGACCAGAACTGCACAGCATACTCCAGGTACGGCCGAACAAGGGAATTGTACAGTGAGAGCACAATCTCCTTGTTCCGAAACTGAAATTGCCTTCTGATATAACCCAATAGTTTCTGGGCTTTCTTTTCCACCTCTACACACTGTTTCGTAAACTTAAGGTCGCTGCTAATTAGCACACCCAAGTCCTTTTCTAAATCAGTCACCTCGATATTACTGCCCAACATCGAGTAGTCCGACTTGGGATTGGCGTAGCCAATGTGCATCACTTTGCATTTACCCAAGTTAAACGGCATTTGCCATTTTTCGGACCACTCTCCTATCCTACCTAGGTCCGCACGCAGTTCCTCGATCGCTTCGGGCGTCCCAACATTGGCCCCAAGCTTGGTGTCATCAGCGAATTTGGCGATCCGACTGACGATGCCACCGTCGATATCATTTATGTAAATGGTAAACAACAGCGGCCCCAAAACGGAACCCTGAGGAACCCCACTAGTGACCGAGGCCCAACCCGAACTAGCCCCTTTAATTACCACCCTCTGCCGCCTATTCCTCAGCCAGTTTTCAATCCACCTACCTATTTCCCCACCGATACCCAGCGCGCGCACTTTCGCCATTAGCCGGCGGTGAGGTACTTTATCAAAGGCTTTCTGAAAGTCGAGATAAAGTATATCAATCGCCCTACTCTTATCGTACTCACTCAACATGACGTGGAAAAACTCGAGCAAGTTGGTGAGACACGACCTATGCCGTCTAAACCCATGTTGGGAGTCCCCAAGCAGCTTGTGGGAATCCAAATGGTCAACGATTCTATCAGCTATTATCCTTTCTAATAATTTACCTACAACTGAAGTGAGACTAATAGGACGATAGTTCCCTGGACTTTCGTGATCCCCTTTCTTAAAGATAGGGGTCACGTTGGCCTCCCTCCAGTCACCAGGCACCTGGCCCATTACCAACTATTTGTTGAAGACTGTAGCCAGGTGGGGAGCCACCTGGTCGCGCACTTCTCGCAAAACACTGGGGAGAAACTGGTCTGGCCCAGGAGCCTTAAACGCGCTCAGTTTGTCTATTCTATGAGCAACGACTGTCGCGGTACATCTAACACTATCCAGGTCAGCACCTTCGTGCCTGAGAGAGAGAGAGAGAGAGAGAGAGAGAGAGAGAGAGAGAGATATTTTCCTACATTCTTTGTTTCTGTTCCTAAAGTTCCACTTTGCAAATCCTTTGGAAAGACATCAAAAAGTTTGCAGTCTCGAATTCTGCAACATTTTTCCTTCCCCATCCTCCATCCTCCGAGTGCAATGAGGGCTTCAAACTGCTTAGTACAATGCGCTATTCTTTATTTGCTCTCATTTAAAAGGAACTTTGTGATCAAACGCAATTCGCATTCTCTCTATCCCCTCACCCCACCAAAACAAAAAAACGAAATTAAATAACAGTTTGGAAGAAATATGATGAAAAAATAGAATCTCGTAACGGATATACGTAACAAGGAATCGGCAGCGACAGTCTATTTTTAACCAAATACCCTGAATTCATCAGCAGTTGAAAAGACCCGCTAATTCACCGAATTCTCAAAATCTGCGGACATTGCCAGAAGACTATAATATATCTATCGATTATTATAACAAATTTTAGGAATTGAATGAATTGAATGAATAAGAACAATTTTAAAATTCGTAAGGAACAATTTTTTTTTTTTAATCAAATATGGTTTGCAGATCCAATATATACGAGTATATACAAGGAACTAGTTACTCAGTAATCGATACCTTTTTGAGTAACTCTAACGATAACCAGTTATATTTTCCAGTCGAATAATTGTAAGCGTAACTAGTTACAAAAAATCTTGAATATTTTGTAACTTCTGCAGTTAATATGTTTGGTGCTCGAAAAATGTTAGTAGCTACTTTTTTTTTACAAGCTTGCTTGATGTACATACCGTACACAGTGCAAGTTTATTGACAACGTATATCTAATGCTAATAGGATAAAATCGTTTTGTTTATTCGTTAAATTACAATCAATTTGAAACAAATGAGTAATCTTGGCAAATATCACTTATCAGGGGAAGTACTTTTATCAGTAGTAGATGTTCGCTGAAACCAGAAAAAAAGGTTGAAAGTAACTTTTGAAATAATGAGGAACTAGCTACTTTTTTGAAATAGCAACACTTACTTTTTTGAGACAATAACATATAACTGTAACTAGTTACTTATTTGAGGCAGTAACTAGCAACTGTAATTAGTTACAAAAAAAGTAACTCAATAACATTGTAGATAATTATATATATATATATATATATATATATATATATATATATATATAGAGAGAGAGAGAGAGAGAGAGAGAGAGAGAAAGAGAGAAGAGAGAGAGAGAGAGAGAGAGAGAGAGAGTTACAAGGAAAAGAAGTACCTCAAAAGGCCTTGCGGCCCATACCGAGGAGGTACCAATGGCAACGGGTGCCAGGGGAAAATTTTGTACACACTCAAATAGTGTGCAAGATTTGGTCTAACGTTTTCTTGAACTGATCCACAGAGGAACTGTTCACAACTTCCGAAGGTAACCTGTTCCATGTGTCACAGATCTTATACGTAAAGTAATTCCCACACACACTAGTCTTAAACCTTTTCAAATCCAACTTCCAACCATTGTTACGCGTTGGGTTATCACTTAAACTAAACATACTTCTAAAATCGACATCGTTGAACCCGCGTAAGTTTGAAAACCTCGATCAGTTGACCGCGCAGAGTTTCAAGCGAAAACAAGTTCAGGGCGCGTAACCGTCGATTGTAGCCCATATGCCTAACGGAAGGGATTAACTTTGTGGCCCTCGCCTGCACTCGCTCCAGCCTCTCAATATCTTTCCTGGGTGGGCGACCAGAACTGCACAGCATACTCCAGGTGCGGCCGAACAAGGGAATTGTACAGTGAGAGCACAATCTCCTTGTTCCGAAACTGAAATTGCCTCCTGATATAACCCAATAGTTTCTGGGCTTTCTTTTCCACCTCTACACACTGTTTCGTAAACTTAAGGTCGCTGCTAATTAGCACACCCAAGTCCTTTTCTAAATTAGTCACCTCGATATTACTACCCAACATCGAGTAGTCCGACTTGGGATTGGCGTAGCCAATGTGCATCACTTTGCATTTACCCAAGTTAAACGGCATTTGCCATTTTTCGGACCACTCTCCTATCCTACCTACCTAGGTCCGCACGCAGTTGCTCGATCGCTTCAGGCGTCCCAACATTGGCCCCAAGCTTGGTGTCATCAGCGAATTTGGCGATCCGACTGACGATGCCACCGTCGATATCATTTATGTAAATGATAAACAATAGTGGCCCCAAAATGGAACCCTGAGGAACCCCACTAGTGACCGAGGCCCACCCCGAACTAGCCCCTTTAATTACAACCCTCTGCCGCCTATTACTCAGCCAGTTTTCAATCCACCTACCTATTTTCCCACCGATACCCAGCGCGCACTTTCGCCATTAGCCGGCGGTGAGGTACCTTATCAAAGGCTTTCTGAAAGTCGAGATAAAGTATATCAATCGCCCTACTCTTATCATACTCACTCAAAATGACGTGGAAAAACTCGAGCAAGTTGGTGAGACACGACCTATGCCGTCTAAACCCATGTTGGGAGTCCCCAAGCAGCTTGTAGGAATCCAAATGGTCAACGATCCTATCAGCTATTATCCCTTCTAATAATTTACCTACAACTGAAGTGAGACTAATGGGACGATAGTTCCCTGGACTTTCGTGATCCCCTTTCTTAAAGATAGGGGTCACGTTGGCTTCCCTCCAGTCACCAGGCACCTGGCCCATCTCCAACGATTTGTTGAAGACTGTAGCCAGGTGGGGAGCCACCTGGTCGCGCACTTATCGCAACACTCTGGGTAGAAACTGGTCTGGCCCAGGAGCCTTAAACGCGCTCAGTTTGTCTATTCTATCGGCAACGACTGTCGCGGTACATCTAACACTATCCAGGACAGCACCTTCGTGCCTCACGCCTGGCTCGGGGATGACGCGGGTATCCTCCCTGGTGAACACTCCCGCAAAGTACTCATTAAGCATATTGGCGATGTCCGCGTCGGAGGTCCGCAGAACGCCGCTTCCGTTCTTTAACGGACCTATCATGCTTCTAATGGGCTTTCTACTATTAACATAACTGAAGAACTGCTTAGGGTTCCCCTTGCAGAGGCTTGCCACCCGTAGTTCTTCGTTATGTTTCGCTAGTCTAACCTTCGCCTTCACTTCCCTACACAGGCGGACATACGCTTCAGTGTTCTCGTGGGAACGATTGGCCTTCGCCCTCCTATACGCTACTTTCCTATTTCGGATAGCCAAAGCGATGTCACGATTGAACCATCTAGGCTGCGTTGAAGCAGGGGTGACCGGTTTTGAGAGTATGGCAGCAGACTGCAGTACCATAAACTCGTCCCGGAATGCACTCCACACCCGCTCAACATCGCCGCCGACCTCTAACCCCATCTCACCTACGCTATCCCTGAGGCTAACAAAGTCCGCCCGCCGGAGATCGAGCTTACTGCCTCTCGAGTTACTACGCTTCACCCGAGGGACGCGCACACGGAACCTAATCAGACCGTGATCACTCCCGCCCAACGATTCGTCAACGGTGAGGCCAGTGACGAGGTTGTCTTCGGTCGTGAATACTAAGTCTAGAACGCTTTCGCCTCGTGTAGGCTCGTTGACCCACTGAGTGAGGAAGTTCTCATCAGCAAAGACAACTAGCCTCCTCCCTTCAGCATCAGCAGTCCTGTCTTCCCACTTTATGCCGCGACAGTTGAAGTCTCCTAAAACTACACACACCCTACCACCTAGCAGGCCACTGAGTTCGGTGTACAGGGCTGTATCCTCCTCGAGGAGGAGATGCGGAGGTCTGTACACCAAGATTAACCTATAGTTCGTCCCCCCCATTCAGATCGACACCAAGCAGCTCCCGTTCCGATCGGAACTGGCAGTCAACCGGACTCAACGTGTCCCTGACGTATATTAGTACCCCACCCCCCTCCCCACGGGTGCGGTCTTTGCGAAACATTCTATACCCGGGAATTTCGAACTCCCCAACGTAGTCCCTACGATCAGTATGAATCCAGGACTCGGTGATAGCAACGATATCCTGGTATTCTGATGTTAAGAGCGCCCGTAGCTCGCAAAACTTGTTCCTAATTGACCTAGCATTAAAAAGCATTGCACGGAGGGAGCCTTCCCTATTCTGACCGCCCCCTAGCACGACCCGTTTCCAGAACAGCCAGAGAGAGAGAGAGAGAGAGAGAGAGAGAGAGAGAGAGAGAGAGAGAGATGAATTACTTGAAAGCTGGAACAATGAATATTTACTTTTCGGAACCAACTGGAGTTAAATCTGAAGTCTCGGAAGTCGTGAGCCATGTCTCACAAGTATAGTATTGGCTCCCTGTGCTGTTTATAATAATGACTGCAGACATTGATGCAGATATTAATGACAGTATCGTATCGTGTTTCGGATGAAACAAAATTATAAAATAACATTGAAACCTTATTCAAGTGGGCAGAAGACAACACTATGAAGTTCAGCGAAGGAAATTTTCAACTTCTAAGATATGGTAACAATAAGGTGCTTCAGACTAAAGGGTACAGAACTCTGTAAGCCAAACAGATAATACCAAACCCCCAACACAGGGACCTTAGAGTAATAATGTCATCGAACGCAGAATTTAGAGAATACTATAACATTAAAATTACACCAGCTAGAAAAGCAATGGGAATTATATGGAGGAGCTTCCATAGCAGAAAAACAAACATCGTGCAAAAATTATGGAAGAGTCTTGTCCTACAAATAGTTGAGTATTGCATAGTACTCACAACATAAGTCCATACAGTACAAGAAATATTGTAAACGTATAAGCCATACAAAGAACTTTTCCGCTAAGATAGAGGAAACGAAAGATGAAGACTACTAGTCTCGACTACAACCCCTGAAAGTCTACTCTCAGGAAAGAAGACGCGCGCGGTACACAATAATATACGTATGGAAAATACTTCAGTGAGTCAGCTGGGACAGGGGGCCATGAAAACGAGGATAGAAAATACCCTGAGAAAATGAGGCCCGAAGGTCTTTAATGTTTTGCCCAAAGAACTGAAGGACCTCCGGCACACCGATCTGGATAATTTCAAGAACCAGATGGACAGGGTTTGTGCATTGTCCCTCACCAGCCATGCGTAATTGGCTACGAGGGCAGGAGGAGATCGGAAAGCAATTCCTTCCTCCATAAAATCCCTCAAATTAGGGGGTGATGCTGCAGAGGGGTGGAACAGGTCGATTCTGAACAAATTTCACATATATTTTGTATCATATTATAAAAATCGAAAACAACTTTATAATTTTCACATTTGCATAAAATAACATTTCACACTAATAAATAAATTACACCCTGTAACTAATCTATACATGCCAAAAAAAATAACCAAAATTTTCTTACAGTGGCTACACAAATCTCAAGTTCACAATCTATTCCAGCGATTCCTCATCAAAGATCGCTTTACATTTGAAACAATTATAACTGTTTCAAATGTAAAGCGATCTTTGATGAGGAATCGCTGGAATAGATTGTGAACTTGAGATTTGTGTAGCCACTGTAAGAAAATTTTCCGTTATATTTTTTGGCATGTATAGATTAGTTACAGGTTGTAATTTAATTATTAGTGTGAAATGTTATTTTATGCAAATGTGAAAATTATAAAGTTGTTTTCGATTTTTATAATATGATACAAAATATATGTGTGGAATTTGTCATTCTAATTGTTTCTTGTCTAGCTCAACTTTGAATTTGTTAAAGAAAAAAAAAAATTGCAAAAAATATAACATTGTTGAATAAATTATTAAATTTGTTAAACGATATTAATAAGTTTTCCTAGCGAAAAACTTATTTTCAAGGGGGTGATGCGAGTGTAGTAATGCCTAGTTAAGAATATTCATTTTTTTTCAATTAAGATTATAATGTTTAATATAAATTGTTTACTAATAATTGTGAAATTACGATAAAGTACGTTTGTTAGATTGTAATTGTTTAAAATTGGAAGAGTTGGCAATCCTGAACAGAGGCCCAGAGAGCGGACTACCCCCAAAAAGAGTCAGTCATTCAGCAGCGCGATAAGCGTAAAGTTGGGGTCATGTAAGCTTAAATTTAAATTATTCTTTGTGCCCCTCTCCGACGTAAAATACTATAGTAAAACCCCCCACTAGCGTCCCCCCAAATTAATTAAAGCATTTTCGGAATTAAATAAAGTGTTAACAAGCGTTGAAAAAGAGTTAATGAACCCCCTTCGTGTTGTAACGGTTTTCGAAACGACCACGCTACCATATTCATAAAGCATTTATAGCGAAGACGAGTGCAAGCGTGTAAAGAGAATGATCAAAGAGTAGAAAGTAAAGTAAATAAGTAATTAAAAGAATGATTAAAAAGGTAAAATACTACAGTATATATATATATATAAAGGGTGATCCAGAGAAATGGGACCCAAAAGAAACCCCTGTAACTCTTAAAGTATAAGTCCTTTTATAAAATCATACACATCATTCGAAAGAGGATAGTTACAAGTTTGTACAGGATTGTATAGGTTTTGACAATACAGGACAAGATAAGATACAAAACAAAATAAAAGTGTTATTTAAA
This sequence comes from Bathynomus jamesi, assembly GCA_023014485.1. Taxonomy (NCBI): domain Eukaryota; kingdom Metazoa; phylum Arthropoda; class Malacostraca; order Isopoda; family Cirolanidae; genus Bathynomus; species Bathynomus jamesi. The sequence continues at coordinate 1,676,342 of JAJOZX010000229.1, forward strand.
ACTAACCCTTCAAGATGACTGCATGGACTGTGGAACAGTTGCGTTTCATAACTGAGCAATATTATGAGCATGGAAGAAGTGTAGTTTCAGCTCAAAGATCTTTCAAGACAAATTTTCAGATGTCAAAATCTCCTAAGAAAGTGATCCGTCGGTGTGTCAGAAATTGGTGGTGTCATTTACCTTCTGTTGGATCCATTGACAGAATTGTCGTCTTCGTGCGAAATCTCCATCGTTTAGTTGTTGCACTGTTTGAATTTTATATGGAAAGAGCATTAAATTTTGCTTGAATATACGGTGTGTTGTTCCATATCCAACTCCTAGCAGCTGAGAAGCACGTCTGATGCTTATGTTAGGATTATCCTGTACAATTTCATAAGTTCTGTTAATGATCTCGTCTATCCTTGCTGTACGCACTCTTCCAGTTGGTTTTCTTTTTCCAATGCTGCCAGTTAGGGTAAAATTTCTGACACACCGACGGATTACTTTCTTAGACGATTTTGACATCTGAAAATTTGTCTTGAAAGATCTTTGAGCTGAAACTACACTTCTTCCATGCTCATAATATTGCTCAGTTATGAAACGCAGCTGTTCCACAGTCCATGCAGTCATCTTGAAGGGTTAGTTTTAACTAACACTTTTATTTTGTTTTGTATCTTAGCTTGTCTTGTATTGTCAAAACCTATACAATCCTGTACAAACTTGTAACTATCCTCTTTCGAATGATGCGTATGATTTTATAAAAGGACTTATACTTTAAGAGTTACAGGGGTTTCTTTTGGGTCCCATTTCTCTGGATCACCCTTTATATATATATGAAAAATGAGGTACCTCCCGGGAATCGAACCCGGGATCATCCGATTGCCGGTCAGATATGCTATCCACTACACCAAGGACCTCGATCAATCAGAAGTCGTAATTCTCCTACATACGAGCAGAAACCAATGCGAAGGTGCCCCCTCAGGGCATTGGTTTCTGCTCGTATGTAGGAGAATTACGACTTCTGATTGATCGAGGTCCTTGGTGTAGTGGATAGCATATCTGACCGGCAATCGGATGATCCCGGGTTCGATTCCAGGGAGGTACCACATTTTTCATTTGTTCGTTCTCCCTCCTCATCTTGTACGGAACGCTCTTCTACACAAGTGCCGTTCTTTACATTAATTATACTGTGTGTTGTTTGCAGTTAAAATATATATATGTATACAGTATATATATATATATGCACCGGACTTATAAATTCAGGCGAGTCTGCAACGCAAATTATTAACACACAAACAAGGGAATGATTATGCATTATGATCATTGGATTGTAACGCAAAACATTTTTGACGTTGACTCGTGGCAATGATGCTACGAGCTGCTTGTACCCTGAATAGGTGTACGGGCTAAGCGGTGTTTTGTAAAAAGTATGAAAACTCTTTTACCTATTAATTAATTTATTAATATGTGTAAAACAAACTGATTATATATATATATATATATTATATATATATATATATATATATATATACTGTGTCCCAAAGAAAGTGGGCACCTTTTTCACTGGGCCAACAAAATCACAATTTCAAGGATAACTAAATGAAACAGAAATCATATTAAACCTTTTACGAGTATATTGTCTTCAAAATGAGTGGGTTTCTTTAAATCGGATGAGTTGTCTTTTTACAAATTCACCTTGAACAGTTGTTGTTAAAAAATAATGTTGATAAGGGAAGGAATTAGAGACTCGGGTGAACATAAAAGAAGTTTATAATAACCAAAAACAAATTGACTAAAACTTAACGCAGCATGCGTTTAATGCGTCTTCCATTAATTATCACTGGCCAACAAAATGAAACTTTTTTTTCTCATCACAAACATGATCACACTTTTCTTAATGCATCTTTCGCGCTGATTCCGAATCTGGTTTTATTTTTTCTAGCACGTATAGTTATATAGATACACTGGTTTTGATATTTTTAAGTTTTTGATATTGCTATAAGAAAATTTATGGATGTATAGATCACACTTAGGAATGCTAAACAACAAATACATCATATACCTTATTCAATGTACTTATAAATAAAGAATATATACATTATTTTATTAAAAGCGCTGTGAGTGTGATTTCCTTTTGTAAATTTGGCCTGGATTGTCACGATACAGCATCCAACAATGGTCCGCCATCATGCTTTCATTCCAATATCCGTGGTAGCGCTTCTCCATCATCTGAATATCTTGATGGAAGCGCTCTCCTTGCTCGTCACTCACTGCACCAAGGTTTTCAGGAAAGAAATCTAAGTGGGAATGCAGGAAGTGAATTTTTAACGACATTCGACACTCCATTTCTTTGAAGGCATCAAGGAGGTTCTTGACTCCATCCTTATACGCAGGTGACTTGTTGCTTCCAAGAAAGTTTTCACATATCCATTTGAACGCCAGCCAAGCCTTCAATTCCAGCGGACTTAGGACTTTTTCAAATTCAGTGTCATTCAAAACCTCCCTTATTTGTGGCCCAACAAAAATTCCTTCCTTCAATTTTGCTGCAGTAACCTTCGGAAATTTCCTTGAAAGGTATTGGAATCCTTCAGAATTGACTTTACCCATTGCTTTAACAAAATTCTTCATTAAACCAAGTTTAATGTGAAGAGGTGGCAGATAGATCTTTTGGGGATCCACTAAAGGGACAGACTGGACATTGCTTATCCCTGGGACATATGTATACCTAAGTGGCCAGTAACTTTTGGTGTAATGTTCTATAGTGGCGCGACTGTCCCACAGGCAAAGGAAACAACAAATTTTGTGAATCCTGACTGCATACCCATAAGCATTCCTATAACTTTTAGATCTCCACAAACATTCCATTGATGACTGTCGTATTTGATTGCCTTAAGTAGTATATCCATATTGTCATGTCTCTTTTAGATGGACGGAATGGGCAATGGGGATGGATGGCATTATATTACCATTATGCAAAAGAACTGCTTTCAGGCTTCTCTGCGACGAATCAATAAAGAGGCGCCACTCAGATGCCACATACGTCTGAGATATGGCTGTAAATAGTCCATTGATGTCATGGCAATAACAGAGAGGACCGTCTACTGAAAAGAATGTTGTTAATTCAAAATTCCGCTTTCGGTAGTAACTTATACGAACATTGTTCTCAAGTAAATTGTTCTCCTTTAGTCTTGAGGCGAGAAGCTCTGATTTCTCTTTAGACAGCGATGAGTCTCTAACAAGATCATTCAACTGTCCTTGGGTTAACTTTTTAGGCTCTAAATGTCTACCTTCAAAAGTGTACTCTGGTTCTGTAGATGGTCCGGAAACGCCAGTTGCACCTTCATCACTTTCCATGTCATCTATGATAGAATCTAGCCTATCACTTGGGGGAATTGGAATGGGCAATCTTTCATCATGTTTTACTGGTCTACGTGCTGAATCCAAGTTTGGATATACAATCTGGTGTTTGTTCTTGGCAGAAAACCCCATTAAGTTCACACTACAAAAATAACAGTCTTCATGATGATCTCTCGGCTCCCTCCATATCATGGGTATGGCAAATGGCATTGAAGCTTTCTTTTTGTTAAGCCAATCACGTAATCCATTTGAACAGCCAGAACAGATTTGATGTGGCGCCCATGGTTTATCTTGGTCACCTAGATGGCAACCAAAGTATAGCTTGTATATTTTCTTAATGTCGGTTGTAATACTTCGTCGCTGTGTTTTAGTTGTCAACTGGCCGCATACGAAACAGAACTTGTCGGGTCATTCTTACATTGTCGAGGCATGTTGACTGAATTACAATGCTGCTAGACGTAAAAGCTCACACCTGAAATACATAAGATGTATAATTAAGATAATTGAAATAAATAAGATGAATAAACTAAAAAAACACAATAAAATAAACACAATCAAATGTTGAAATATTAGTATTTTGCCTATTTAAAATGGTTAAATCTGTGTAGTTATATATATGCCTTCATCTTGAAAACTATACGTGATAGAAAAAATCTGAATGCAGTTTTGGAATCAGCGTGAAAATTGCTATCCAGCCACCACAAATTGTACTCTGATGAAAAATCTTTGTTGACCAGTGTTATTATCAATGCTCGATTGTAGCCTTGGGCGCCACTGGCGAACTGCTGTAGAAATGGTGTCTTGATCGAGTTCATTCCATGCTGTTAAAATGCACTCTCGAAGTTTACTGACATTTTGAATATTTTGTTTTGCTGAAACTTTGTTAAATAAACGTCCCCATATGAAATAGTCAACTGGATTTAAATCCCGACTATTTGGTGGACAGTCCTCTGGCGCGATGAAATCGGGGTATTGTTCTTGCAAGTATGCAATGGAGTGCCGGTACCGATGAGCTAAAACGCCGTCTTGCTGGAAAAGGCTAGGCTAGGCTAGGTTAGGTATGGGTTAGATTAGTAGAGCCATATATACTAGGGGCACTCAATATATTTTGCCCCACCCTTTTTTCTTAGCTAAATAATCGTCCATGGGGCTGAAATGTCTTTTGGGCCGTAAGTTTGAACTTTCTGCGCTTCACATAACCGCATTTTTCCAGTTTGAACCTCCCTCCAGTGTGTAAAACCGTTTTTAAACGCCCTTGTATAAAACCGATGGTTAACGCAGTTTCGAAAATGGTGTCTGGCAGTGATGTGCGTCGTAAACAGAGCTGTTATCGAGTTCTTAACCGCAGAGAAGGAAACAGTTGGAAATATTCACAAACGTCTACAAAACGTTTACGGAAATGCTGTTGTTGAGCGAAGCACAGTTGGACGCTGGTCTAAACGTGTGAGATCATCGGAGAGAGGGAGAGCCAGCCTCGAAGATGAGCCACACAGCGGTCGCTGTGACATCTCACACTGTGCAACGTGCTAACAGCATCATTCGATCAAATCGGCGCGTCACATACATGGAGCTATCACTGGAGATAGGAATTAGTGAAGGAAGTGTGAATACGATTGTGACTGGGGATGAGACTTGGGTACACCACTTTGAACCTGAAACAAAACGCCAATCCATGGAGTGGCATCACGCAGACTCCCCATAAAAGAAAAAGTTCAAAATGGCTCCCTCTGCAGGAAAGGTTATGGCCACCATCTTCTGGGACATGAAAGGGGTGATTCTGGTGAACATTATGAAGAAAGGACAAACAATCAACTCAGAGGCATATATTGCTACCCTACAGAGATTCTAGAGACGTATAAAGCGAGTTCGACCGGAGAGAAAACTGGAAGACGTCCTTCTTTTGCACGATAACGCAAGACCACACAACAGTTTCTAAACAAGAGAGGCCATCACAAAAATGAGCTTGACTGTGTTACCCGACCCTCCATACAGCCCGGATCTGTCACCTTCAGACTTCCATTTGTTTGGGCCAATGAAGGATGCTATTCGTAGAAGAAAGTTTCAGAGTGACGATGAGGTTGTTGAGGAGGTTAAGAGGTGGCTCGAGCGGAACTTAGCGGATTTTTACCAGCAAGGATTAAAGGCTCTTGTTTCGAGGTGGAGGAAAGCCGTGGAAAAGGATGGAGACTGTGGAAAAATAAAAATTTGTACAAAAGGGATGTAACTACTTGTATACAAAATTTCTGGAACTTACAAGGAAACTTGGAAAGAAAAAAAAAGGTGGGGCAAAATGTATTGAGTGGCCCTCGTATATAAAATAGAGGGTTGACAAACGTAAATAGACACCACGATGGTCGTCGTCAAGAACAAATGGCAAAGCTCATCAATGGAATGCCAGAATGAGTGTCACCTTTACATAATTTGAAGGGGAAAACAACACGATTCTAAATATATTTATTCAATAAATCTGTTATTATTTGTTTAATTTTATTATCATCAAATTATTATTATTATTATTATTATCAAATAAAACTCTCTCTCTCTCTCTCTCTATATATATATATATATATAATTTGGTTTTTTTTTGTTTCAAAGTATGACCGCTCATGGCCACCAAAAGAAAGGTGGATAGCAGAGCGAACACAGGACGAAGACTATGGAACAGCTAACGGAAATGAACAATAGACGGGGAGGAGGAGGAAGAGGAGGGAAAAAAAAAAAAAATTCAGATAAAATAGCGCCAAGCCTATCACAAGGCCCGACGCTCTCCAAAAAGGGAAAATACTCAGCGCTGCGCGCAGAGTAAAGCGGACACTCCACCAGAGGTGGGCAACTGTAAGTGAAACGTTACAATTGGGACATCGGGGCACCCGATCCCCGGCCATCAAATAGCCCTGGGTCAGGTGGGTGTGGCCAATACGGAGGCGGGCCAGAGCCACCTCCTTATGGCGCGACCGATGGAAGGAAGAGGCCCAACATCCCAATTTGGGTTTAATCTTGCAGAGTTTGTTATTTGTAGCGCCATCCCAGCGACTCTGCCACCGGGAGCGCAAAAACCTACGGAAGCCAGGGATATAATCGGAAAAGGGGAGGGACACGGGTGAAACCTGTAGTCGGCACGCGGAACGGGCAGCTCGATCGGCAGCCTCATTTCCAGCCACGTTAACATGTGCAGGGACCCAGCAAAATACCACCTCCTTGCCACCAAAAGCGACAAGGATATGGCACAGTAGCTGGATTCGTCGGACCAGTGGGTGGATAGGGTCAAAACACTCCAGGCCATCCAGGGCACTGCGGGAATCCGAATAGATGACAAACGACCCATTCGGATGCTCCCGCATCACCTCCAGAGCGCTCAGAATGGCATAGAGCTCCGCCGTGAAAACGGAAGCCTCATCAGGAGACGGGTACATCGGGGAGCAAGGGCAGACGACTGGGGAACAGCCGCGGCCCCAACGCCCCCCGACGACCTCGAGCCATCTGTGAAGACCGCAACACATGCAGAGTGACACGCTGCATGCTGAAGGAACAGAGACCGAAGCAAGGCAGAGTCAGAATCGGCCCTGCGAACGGGGCGCAACGCCCTACAGCATGCAACAGGGGTGCTCTCCCAAGGTGGAACACCCTTGAAAGAGACCGGTATAACCGATGGAGGAGGAGTGCCCATACCCGACGGCCCGACGGGCCAACTTGAGAGTCCGGCGGGCGAAAGCCTTCGCCCGCCGCATCTCAATCAAGTGGTCCGCGCGCCGGGTGCGGTGGAAGCGGTGCGTCGCCCTCTTCCTCTCGCACACCGCCTGGTGACATGCTGGAGTCCACCACGGGACGCTACGCGTCCGCGGGTTACCGGAAGATCGAGGAATACAGTCCTCCGCGACGCCCATCACCACTCGCTCGAAGAACTCCAAGCTCTCATCCACAGAGCCAAAGCTCAACACCGAACGTGCAATGACGGAACGAGCTCTGAAGGATGGCGTCAGCCCGCGCAAGGCACCACCTCGGTCGAGACGAGACACCCGGCTACGGTCCGACTGGCTCAAGACAGACTGGGTAATGATCACTGCCATAAGAGTCCCCCAACACCTTCCACGAAAAATCGAGTAAGGCATCGAGGGACACCAAGGAGAGATCAATACAGGTAGATGAACCCGTGGGTTCGTGGAAGTAGGTAGGTTCACCGGAATTGAGGAGAGCAACATACCAGCAACATTAGTCGACCGGACATCTCCCCAAGCTGGGTCGCGACTGTTAAAGTCCCCGAGAAGGAGAAACGGTCGAGGCAGTTGCAACACCAACTCGCGAACCGAGTCGCGAGAAGGAGGGTCATGAGGAGGAATATAAATCGAGCAGGCAGTGTACTGGCGATCTAAAAAGAGCCGCACAGCCACAGCCTGCAAGGAAGTACGAAGAGGCACACCTCGCGAGGGTAATGAATGATGTACATAAATCGCCGCACCCCGCCGGCGTGTGTGCTCATCCGGGGTGCAAGGGAAACCAACATAGTCAGAGAGACAAGGGAGCCCCCGCGCAGCCAGGATAGTATCCTGGAGACAAACACAGGAAGGCCGCTCGCTCTCCAGCAGGGAGACAAGGTTCTCCCAGTTAGCTAAAAGCCCCCTACAGTTCCAATGCAAAATGGAACTGTAAGGGGAAGTGGCATTGTAAGAAGCAGAGAAATAGCCACGGACCAAGCTGAGCAGGAAACTCAACGGTCCGTAACCAGGGACGGAATCGGCTTCCCCGACTCACCCCGAACGGGGGGGGGCCACCGACCCTGCAGCTGCTTCACCCGTAGTAGAACGAGGTGGAAAGTGGAACAGGGAGTTCAGAGGGGGGCTCCCCTGAGGGGGGAAGACGACGAGAGGGCCTAGCCGAAACCCCCGACTCCCCACCAGGGGGGCCGGGGAGAACCAGATGTTCGAGGGCTCGTCACACCAGACAAGTGCTGACGGGGGTGAGGGAGGAAAGGTCCACCACAGGTGGGAGAGGTAGATCCAGGAGAGAGACCCGACCACTCTCAGCAGGAGCCGATGGGAGAGAGACTCCATGAAGAAGGGTCAGGCTCCTCTCGACCGGGTCCACCATGGGAACCGAGTCAGTAATCGAGGGTGTCATGGGGCGGTGTACTTCAACCGACACCCGGACACTAGTTGGGGCACCGGGAGGTGACGCCTCACCAGCCCTCCGTATAAGGGGTGGGGGAGTCCCGAGCGGATCAGGAGCGGCGCGCCGCTTCCCCTCCGGTGAAGAAGGGGAAGCAGGGCGAGCAGCGGTCATGATCGGGTCTGGAGGACTCCGACTCCGACCACGGCGACGCTTCCTCCTCCCCTTCGGGGCATCACCTTCCCCACCCGAGAGACGAGTAGGCAAGGATCCAGACCCCAAGGCCGGAGAGGGAGAAGGGGCACTTGAAGGCAGGGAATCAGATAGGATGTCTGAAAGTGAGGCAGGGGACAAGAAGGTCCCGCGGCGCCAGGAGGACCACCAACCCCCGGAACTTCCAGGGGGGGCACCACTCCGGTAGACGCCGGGGTAGCACGGGAGGGGCCCAAGGACCCGCCAGGGCCAAGAGCCGCAGCATAGGACAACTCCCGCCGCGGCTCCCGGTCACGGACCCTATCGCGCGCCTCCGGCGCACTAAGGAATTCGGTAGTCCTTAAGGACCGCACCTCGAATTCAAACTTGAAAACGGGGCAGTCCCGAGAGGAGGAAGGGTGGGCCCCCGAGCAGTTCGAGCACCGCGGGGGCTTTGTGCACGGGGTAGGGTGCGCAGGCCCACCGCAGCGGACATATGCTCACCCTCACGGCGGCACGCAGAGCTAACATGGCCGAACCAGTTGCAGCCAAAGCAGCGAACCGGGTCAGGTACATACGGTCGCACCGAAAACTCACACGACCGGCGATCACCCAAGCCCCAGAACACCTGGGCCGGAGGGACAAGGGAGTCAAAGGTCAGGAGCAGACGAGCGGACGGGGTAAGAGCATCCCGGCGCGACGAAAAGTGGAAGACCTTCGTTACCCCCTGGGGGGGGCAAGATCCTCCTGCAACTCGCCAACCGGGATTGACAGCAGACGGGAAGCGAAAATGGTGCCCTGACAGCTATTCAATTGTGGATGGGGTCACAGAAACTCTGCAACCCAAAACATCCTGCAACTGTAGAAGGGACTCAGTCACCCCCGAAGAACGGGACTTCAAAAGAAGAGACCCATCCTTCAGAGGGCGGATATCATAACGACAGGGAACCCCCACCGTCTTAAGACGCTGAAATACCCGTTCCGAGTTGCCCGGAAGGGAGCCAGCGGAATGGCGGAGAACAAGGAACCTGTCCACCAGACAGAAATTGACAGCAGGGACAGGTCCATGTGTAACGGTAACCGAGAGTGGGTGAGTGAACGAAGGCCGCGAAGATCCCGCCCTACGGCCACCACGAGTCCGGCCACGAGAACCAGACGCCGCAGAGGACGAGAGGGGGCCATACGGCTTTAAGGTCAATCCAGCGGAGGCAGAGGCCGCTGAACGACCAGAAGTAGAAGTCTTATCCAAATCCAAGGGCGGGCCAGAGTTGTCAACAGGAGGGGAGTGAAGTTTTGAAATTGAACCCATAAACAATAGCTTTACAAAAAAGACAGCCTCGGACCCAAGGCAATGCACCATCCGCCGCTGCATCCTTCAAGGCGCAGGCCCAACGAACCGGGTAGCCCGCCCTCCAACCTGACTGTCGTTTTAAAAACAGCAGATTGGCTCTACGGAGATTTGTCCGTAACGGACAGCTTCCCTCACCAGCTATCTGCAAAGCAGATAGGATCCAGCTTTAGGACAGGATCTAGGGTTTACAGCCGCCTAGCCCCACTACATTTAGAACCTCAATATAAGCAAAAGACTCATTGCATTCACGTCAGATTGAATACACGAGAAAAAGGGGTAACTATTGTATTTTTTAGCCAAAAAACAAAACTTAAACCTCAACCGGGACATTGAGCGTCCACTTTTCAAGGCACATAACACATCCGTTTAATAATATAATATTTTTAATTTATCATTACTTATTCGAACTGTAGTGGATGTAATTTCCCAGAAGAGTTCCTTGTTCCATGCACGGTCTGTGTTTAACATATATATATATATATATATATATATATATATATATATAAACGAAATTTGAATAACCAATTCCAATAATCTTTCAATTAAAATAAAATCAAGTAAGAGCTCAGAAAACGCGTCTCAACAACAGAGTATTGAATAAGCATGCATTAAATCTCGCTTAATTAAAAACAGCCCAAATAATGCAGTTGGGTGTGTCTACCGGATGTAAACATTTGACTTACTATACATAAATCAAACCGGGAAACTTTAGATATCAGAGTAAAACAGTATAAATATGCGTGTACAACCACGAATAACTCCAATGCAATTTTTTTGTGCAGGAAGGAGATAAGGGCGAACATCCGTGAAAACGCCACACCGATAGAAAGAAATGAAGAGAGCCGAAATCAAGGTCCATAGTTTTTGAGATGCCTGGACACCTGGAAAAAAGTTTGCCTAGACGCGGTGTCCGCACAAGAGCACAGTTCTTGAGAACAACAGGAGGGACACCATTAGGACCGTACGCCTTCCTAGAGTTGAGTAGAGATAGAGCAGAATAAACATCTCTGAAAGAGATTCTAATTTCAGACAAAATTAAGTCAGAGAGGGGAGGAGATGTAGGAACACCACCGAAATCGTCAAGGCTTGAGTTAGAGGCGAAAGTTCGAGCGAAGAATTCAGTTTTATCTGGAGAAGAGATGGCAACTGAGCCGTCAGAATGGAAAAGAGGAGGAAAAGAAGAACTAAAATTGCTGGAAAGGTTTTTGGCTCGGTGGCGGAAAGAGCGATAAGAATTAGAATTAGAGGTTTTCATATTTTGCCTGATGAAGGAGTTTTTGTGACGAGTCGAAGAACGGGTTTTGCGCGATTCTGCGCAGAAATATAAGCAGAGTGAGAGTCAGGAGTTGGATGGCGACGATACCTTCTGAAAGCCTGCTCTCTGTTGAGGATAGCATTAGAACAAGTAAAGTTAAGCCAAGGTTCTTTGCATTAGTCGTCGAAAAGGAATACGGAATATACGCATCCATGCCCCAGAGAATTACCGCCGTGATGCACTCAACGCACTCGAAAGGGTTCCGGCCACAGAAGCAGTAATCATTCCATGGAAAATCAAAGTAGTACTGCTTTGGGGTCTCCCAATCAACAGCGCCAAATTGCCAAAGCCGAACTGGAGCGATAGGACAAGAAACAAATATAAGAAGCACAAAGGGCAAAAATTCGACTGAAATTAGACTGAAATTCGACCGAGAAATGAAAACAACTGAAAGTAATACTCTGGAGTCTAGAATGTGCATTCATTTACTGTGTAAATAACTTCAGTAATAGTTTGTGAAAATATAAAATGAAAATATCTTTTAAAAATACCTTCTTTCTTAATCAGTAATTATTAATCCTTTGATAATTCCCTTTATTACTTTTATCTGAGGTGCAGAAATATATATTTATATATATATATATATATATATATATATATATATATATATATATATATTTTGCTTTGTGCTTTCTTCTTACTAAGTGTTTGAAAACAGGAAAGACCTTAGAATCGCATTTAATTTTTCCATGTGTGTGTGTGTATGTGTGGGCATATATATATATATATATATATATATATATATATATATATGCGCCTCGGTGGCATAGTGGTTAGCGTCGCTGACTACGAATCCATCGGCCCCGGGATCGAGACCCGGTGACGGCAGCCGGCGCGCAGCAAATCCCAGCTGTTCATCCTTCCACACAATAAATAAATTGGTAAATAAATGGGTACCCTGGGTAGCCTAGTGCTTAAGACGCTGGGCTACTGGTGGGCCGTGGTTCGGATTCCACGTTAAACTCTAGGTCTAAGGTGGAGTAACAAACTTGACCTCCTTCAGAATGAACAATTTGGGTGGAAGCAAAATCCAAGATATCCAAGGTTATATATATATATATATATATATATATATGATGAATAAAACCACGAAGGAAAGGAAAAACAAAATGGTGCTCAAGCGCTTTCGTCTAATGACATCATCAGGAACACTGAAGTACATAAAAGGTTAAGCCTATATATAGGTTACAGAAAGAAAAAAGAAAAAATAAATAACATACATACACACACACACATATATATATATATTATATATATATACATATCTATATATACAAATACATACACACATACATATATATACAATAAACAGAGAAGTAAAAATAAAAAATTAAAAAATTAAAAATTAAAACCTTAAAGGATTACCAGTGAGGCGTACAGATTTGTAAGGAAAAATATCGATTTTTAGCACAAGATCAAATGGATTATAAAAATACAAATTTATACTGGAACTCTGCCCGGGTTTTAACACTACTTGCTGCCTATGGTCAGGTTCGATATATATAAAAAATAAAATGCAAATTAAAAGTTAATAAAGTAGAAGACAAGTTTACCAAAGATTTAATGTTTTACCCTTCTTATCTAAATCTGTTTTAAAGGAATTCAAAATAACAGGATCGAGTTGAAAAAGACCTTTGCTTATGTTGAAGTTATTTGAAAGTTGGATAATGGCAGACTCAAGAATATTTCTATTAACAATGTTGCTTGAATGGAATAAAACTGAAGCATTATTCCAATCAATACAGTGGGCTAACTCTGACAAATGGACAAAAAGGGCACTGGACAACTGTCCTGTTCTAACGGAATATTGATGCTGTTTTATACGTGTGTGCAAATCCTTTCCCGTCTGACCTATGTAAAAGGAATCACATTGTTTACAACCAATTTTATAGATAATGCCTGAATTATTGGTAGGGCTATTTTTTACTATGATATTTTTCACAATATTGTTATATGAAAATACTACATTAATATCCAAAGTTTAAGTACATTAGCAATGCCTAAAAAGCCCGGGAAAAATGGAAGTACTAAAATATTTTTTGACAAAGTACGAGTGTTAATATTGACACGATAGAAAGTTCGTTTTGCCTTGTTGAGACAAGATTCCATAAACGCAGATGGATAACACAAATCACTTCCAATACCGTTGATTTTTTCCAATTCGGCATCGATGTATTCCGGACTGGCGATCCTAAGGGCGCGGAGAAACATTGATGAAAATATGGCCTTCTTAGTGGGGGTATCATGTCCCGAGTAAAAGTGTACGTAGGACAAATTGTTTGTCGTTTTCCGATAGATACTAAACTTAAAACCTGGGCTTTCCCTATGTACAGTGCTTACAATAAGTCTCGCGCGTCTGTCTCGTCCCAAGCTAGTCTGTTAGGTATAAAATGGGCGGTCCTTATGGCAGCGGAGGTGTGTTCGGATTGGTGCATATAATTGCTCTAACCCCATCAATGACGTCCACATTATCATTGTGTCGATCACTCTATCTATTTATATATAGAGACATACTGTATATAGATATATATAGAGTATGCAGGAGATAACGCTCTCTCTCTCCCCATTCTCTCTCTCTCTCCCCATCCTCTCTCTCTCTGCTATCACTGCTAGGATAGTTGAAATAAAAATAAACTTTTACAAAATTTTCCCTGGCACCCGTTGCTATTGGTACCTCCTCGGTATGGGCCGCAAGGCCTTTTGAGGTACTTCTTTTCCTTGTAACTCCTTGTAACTCTCTCTCTCTCTCCCCATCCTCTCTCTCTCTCTCAGAAAGCCTTTGATAAGGTATCTCACCGCCGGCTAATGGCGAAAGTGCGCGCGCTGGGTATCGGTGGGGAAGTAGGTACGTGGATTGAAAACTGGCTGAAGAATAGGCGGCAGAGGTTGTAATTAAAGGGGTTAGTTCGGGTTGGGCCTCGGTCACTAGTGGGGTTCCTCGGGGTTCCGTTTTGGGGCCACTGCTGTTTATCATTTACATAAATGATATCGACGGTGGCATCGTCAGTCGGATCGCCAAATTCGCTGATGACACCAAGCTTGGGGCCAATGTTGGGACGCCCGAAGCGATCGAGGAACTGCGTGCGGACCTAGGTAGGATAGGAGAGTGGTCCGAAAAATGGCAAATGCCGTTTAACTTGGGTAAATGCAAAGTATGTTGGGGAGTAATATCGAGGCGACGATTTGGAAAAGGACTTGGGTGTGCTAATTAGCAGCGACCTTAATTTACCAAACAGTGCGTAGAGGTTGAAAAGAAAGCCCGGAAGCTGTTAGGTTATATCAGAAGGCAATTTCAGTTTCGGAACAAGGAGATTGTGCTCTCTCTGTACAATTCCCTGGTTCGGCCGCACCTGGAATATGCTCTGCAGTTTTGGTCGCCCACCCTCAGGAAAGATATTGAGAGGCTGGAGCGAGTGCAGGCGAGGGCCACAAGGTTAATCCCTTCCGTTAGGCATATGGGCTACAATCGACGGTTATGCGCCCTGAACTTGTTTTCGCTGGAAACTCGGAGGCTGCGCGGTCAACTGATCGAGGTTTTCAAGTTCTTACGCGGGTTCAACGATGTCGATTTTAGAAGCATGTTTAGTTTAAATGATAACCCAACTCGCAACAATGGTTGGAAGTTGGATTTGAAGCGGTTTAGGAGTAGTGTGTGGGAATTACTTTACGTATAAGATCTGTGACACGTGGAACAGGTTACCTTCAGAAGTTGTGACAGTTCCTCTGTGGATCAGTTCAAGAAAAGGTTAGACCAAATCTTGCACACTATTTGAGGGTGTAGAAAATTTTCTCTGGCACCCGTTGCCATTGGTACCTCCTCGGTATGGGCCGCAAGGCCTTTTGAGGTTCTTCTTTTCCTTGTAACTCCTTGTAACTCTCTCTCTCTCTCTCTCTCATCGCCCCGCATGGCAATGTATCCATATAACGTTAATAATAACCGAAACTCGAGAAAATATACTCTCTGCCTTCCGCTCTATCCCAAATCCTTTTCTCTTAGTAACCTCTTAATACAAATTAATGTATCATATTTTGCGACTTTTTAACTCTAGTAGGATTCAATTCCATTCCTATAGTGTAAGATACTTAAATTCATGTGTGTATTATGCCATATGATGTGCGTAATAAATAATCATTTTTAAATAGTTGGAGCGTTCAAGGTCATCTGTAGTAATCTATAGACTACCCCTCAAGCCCACTCTCAACACTTAGATTCCCCTAAGACACAGGCGTCTTCAAGTAACATGAATGCGTAGAGATCTAAAGTGTTAGATTCCATATTATATAATTTATGTGCTAGGTTTAAGAACGCTGGCATTGAAGGATGGAAGGAAGGGACAGTAAAAGCGATAATAGGTTTAATGAAGGAAGTGGAATGAGGATGGAAGTAAGCGTTGCTATGTCGAAGGAAACGAGGTTGGGTGGGAATTACGAAGGGAGGAGGAAAGGGAGCCAGAGATTATTATTAATCTAATTCTGCCACGCTTTCTCCTGATATGAATCCGATTGAAAACCTTTGGGCAATAATGATTAACGAATGGGAGCAACGCAATGAAAGAACATTTGAAGCACTTTTAGCTCACACGAGGAATAGTTGGGAGAGCTTACGTCGAACACCAAACATTCCCTACAATCTGGCCTCTTCTATGCCGCAACGATTGCAAGAAATTATTGATGCCGGAGGAAGCTATACGAAATACTGATGTTAAAGCCATGACGTAAATGTGTATCGAATATATATTTATGTTAATATAGAATTTTATTATATTTTTATGTTTGACATCTATAAAAGTATATATTGTGACCATGAAAGAACTTTACTTATCCTTAGTTAGAATCTTTTCTTGCAATGTCTACGCTCGTGGAGATAATAATATATGCATTGTTGAAACAAACTATGAAAAGGTAATAGTTTCAGGAAAAAATAAAAACTGGCAACATCGAGGCCATCACATGTTTATGGGAATTGTCATATGATATGCTACCAATAAACTCTTATATACTACTATATACAGTATACTATATTACGTAATAATTACGATGAACAAATCAAATGCAAATTTCTCTGATTCACGGCCCACCAGTCTTGCTTTAGACTAATGACTTTCATAAGATGGAATAGGTTACCACTTAAAACAATGGATAAACTATCTATTAGTGAGACGACCGTGATTTCGTCGAAATGCGAGCGCGTGAGAGGTTCACTGAGGAATTTGATCATTAGATTCTTCACGTAGGATATGTATCACAAACAACAATATTGACAACAATTCCCAACAATTACTTAATATCAATCATTGCATTTGAGCAAATAATTTAGACCTGCGTCAAAATAACTTTGGTATCATGCCATGATTTGGGATATTTGCTGAATTAGTCGTTCTCTATAGTCTACAGTATACATTGAGACGGTATAATGTAATACCCAGCTAATATTATGATGACTAGGATTGCTCCATTAACCATCCCAACATCCCGAAACTTGGTCATTCTGCTTCTTAATCATTTGTATTTTAAACACTAAAATGTAGCAGAAGTGACGTAATAATGGACGTCATTGATGGGGTTAGAGCAATTATGTGCACCAATCCAAACACACCTCCGCTGCCATAAGGACCGCCCATTTTATACCTAACAGACTAGCTTGGGACGAGACAGAGGCGCGAGACTTATTGTAAGCACTGTACACGCACATCCAAAAATGGGATTGAATTGTCTTGCTCAACTTCTAAAGTAAACTTAATGGAGGGGACTTGATCATTTAACTGAAGGAGGAAGCTATCCAGGTCACGATTCATGGGCCAGATACACAAAATATCGTCGACGTACCGCAACCAAGGGATGCCAACCCCAAGGATTCTCGGAATATAGGTAATTTCGAAAAACTCCATATAAATATTGGAGAGGAGGGGCGATAAGGGGTTGCCCATAGCCATCCCAAAAACTTGTTGATAATACTCGTTATTGAAAGTGAATTTACAGTCTTTGATGCAAAGCTTAAGGAGTTCCAAAACAATGTGTGAAGGTAGTGGCAGGTCATACTTATGTAATTCTTGGGAGAGAAAGTCAAGCATATCGTCAATCGGCACTTTTGTAAACAATGAACAAACATCAAAACTGATCAATTTATCGTTAGTTTCAGTACGTGCATTATTCAATTTTTCCGTAAAATCCATGGAATTTTTTACATGTGAATCAGAGATAGTTCCGAGAATGGGGGACAAGACTTTGACAAGCCATTTGGAGAGTTTATAAGTAATAGAGCCCACCGAGCTAATAATAGGGCGCATAGGGTTACCAGGTTTGTGGGTTTTAATAAGACCGTAAAGGTAGGGCAGAGCAGGTGAAGTGGACATGAAAAGCGGAATTAAGTCCTTATGATCTTTGAGAAGGCGTTTCAAGCCACTATTAAATGATTTGATGACGTCATCCTGCGGTTCTTCCTAAGTTTGGTGTATGTGGCGGGGTCCTGGAGAAGCTCGTTCATTTTTCCGATGTAGTCCACTTTGTCCATAATAACTATGGTGTTAGCCTTGTCTGCTTTAGTAATATGGAGCTCCCCATCTTTTTTTAATTGTGAGAGGCTATTGCGAAAACGTTTAGGAAAGTTATCTTCGTAATTACCATTCGCCGCACTATAAACGAGGCCTTTAACTATGTTAAACAAATACTGAGGGAGATTACACTGTTTTTCAAAACACGCGAGACTGTAACAAATTTGTAAAGCCCAGGTTTTAAGTTTAGTATCTATCGGAAAACGACAAACAATTTGTCCTACGTACACTTTTACTCGGGACATGATACCCCACTAAGAAGGCCATATTTTCATCAATGTTTCTCCGCGCCCTTAGGATCGCCAGTCCGGAATACATCGATGCCGAATTGGAAAAAATCAACGGTATTGGAAGTGATTTGTGTTATCCATCTGCGTTTATGGAATCTTGTCTCAACAAGGCAAAACGAACTTTCTATCGTGTCAATATTAACACTCGTACTTTGTCAAAAAATATTTTAGTACTTCCATTTTTCCCGGGCTTTTTAGGCATTGCTAATGTACTTAAACTTTTGGATATTAATGTAGTATTTTCATATAACAATATTGTGAAAAATATCATAGTAAAAAATAGCCCTACCAATAATTCAGGCATTATCTATAAAATTGGTTGTAAACAATGTGATTCCTTTTACATAGGTCAGACGGGAAAGGATTTGCACACACGTATAAAACAGCATCAATATTCCGTTAGAACAGGACAGTTGTCCAGTGCCCTTTTTGTCCATTTGTCAGAGTTAGCTCACTGTATTGATTGGAATAATGCTTCAGTTTTATTCCATTCAAGCAACATTGTTAATAGAAATATTCTTGAGTCTGCCATTATCCAACTTTCAAATAACTTCAACATAAGCAAAGGTCTTTTTTAACTCGATCCTGTTATTTTGAATTCCTTTAAAACAGATTTAGATAAGAAGGGTAAAACATTAAATCTTTGGTAAACTTGTCTTCTACTTTATTAACTTTTAATTTGCATTTTATTTTTTTATATATATCGAAACCTGACCATAGGCAGCAAGCAGTGTGTTAAAACCAGGGCAGAGTTCCAGTATAAATTTGTATTTTTATAATCCATTTGATCTTGTGCTAAAAATCGATATTTTTCCTTACAAATCTGTACGCCTCACTGGTAATCCTTTAAGGTTTTAATTTTTAATTTTTTAATTTTTTATTTTTACTTCTCTGTTTATTGTATATATATGTATGTATGTATGTGTGTATGTATTTGTATATATAGATATGTATATATATATATATGTGTGTGTGTGTATGTTATTTATTTTTTCTTTTTTTCTTTCTGTAACCTATATATAGGCTTAACCTTTTTATGTACTTCAGTTCCTGAGGATGTCATTAGACGAAAGCGCTTGAGCACCATTTTGTGTTTCCTTTCCTTCGTGGTTTTATTCATCATAAATATTTTTCACGTGTTACTTTCGTGAAATAATTTTCATATATATATATATGATGAATAAAACCACGAAGGAAAGGAAACACAGAATGGTGCTCAAGCGCTTTCGTCTAATGACATCCTCAGACGAAAGCGATTGAGCACCATTCTGTGTTTCCTTTCCTTCGTGGTTTTATTCATCATAAATATTATTCACGTGTTACTTTCGTGAAATAATTTTCATATATATATATATATATATATATATATATATACACATATATTATATTTGAATTTCCTTTTTGCTTTTTAATAAAACTTGAAGGTTTTTCCTTTTTTTTAATCTAGAATATCTGATCAGTACAAAGTTAAAACTTTTTCATTTTAATTTAAGTTTAGGGAAAAATTATTAAATAAATTACACAAATTCACGAAACAAAATTTTATACTGATTTTCATAAAAGTTTTTCAATATCCACGAAATTTTTTCATCAATGATGGTCCGCAATTAACACACATACAAGAGAGTAAGGGGCCGACATACACTATATATATATATATATATATATATATATATATATATATATTAAATTATATATATATATATATATTATATATATATATATATATTATTTTTCATTCTGTTTGTATATTATATATATATATATACAGGGTGGTCCAAAAGTGCTGCCTCATGGAGAAGGGGGGGGGGGGATGTATTGCTAGAATATAATTCTGTTTAAAAATCTTGAATTAAACATTATCAATTATCGACTAAAATGGGGCAGGAATTCTGAAGCACCCTGTGTGTGTATGTATATATATATATATATATATATATTATGCTAGAATTAAGTTATGGGGCACCAGAGTTCGGTGACCTCCCCCCCTCATTTTATACTGCGAGCAAATCAGCGAGACTTACATCTGGGTAGGTTACATCAAGGTTGGCTAGTTATTTCCGACGTGACCGACTTTCAGGTACTCAGAGTTCAAACAAACTATATAGTCGTATATATGTATATTTTTTTTAAGCGGGAAGGCTAGGTCAAGGACGAATGCTTTCGAGATGTCTGGACATTCTGCGTTTCAAAGATTGGAAGATTGGAGGTTGTAGACAGGGGGAAAGATGGATTCAGGAAGATTGTTCCAGAGTTGACCAGTTGAGTAGATGAAAGATTGGGGATACCGATTAACCTTTGCGTTAGAGAGTTGGACACAAAAAGGAATGAGAATGTGTCCAAATTCTGGTACTGCGTGCTCTCCTTAAAGGAGAAGGCATGCAGTTAGAGAGTTCAGAGGAGCATCGCCCGTTATAATAGCGATAGTAAAGAGAGTGAGGCAACATTGTGCCGAAGAGAGAGGGAATGAAAACAGTCAGCATGAGACGGGGAATTGATGAGACGAAATGTCTTTGATTCCATCCGGTCAAGCAGAGCTGTGTTGGTTGAGCCACCCGACACATGACAAGTGTACTCCATACAGGGGCGGACAAAACCCCTGTACAGAGACAGCAACTGAGTGGGGATGAAACACACAGTAGGAGCCGGTACAGCATATCTTAGACCTTAGAAGCTGTTTTGGGAAGAGACTATATTTGATCCTTCCAGGAAAGTTCATGAAAAAAGGAAACACCAAGAATGTTAAGAGAAGAGGAAGGATGAGTTCTTATATTTGTTGTTTGTTTCATTTCATTATTTGGAGATAACCTTTGGATATTATCCGGTTGTCTTTTTGTCCTTTGTTATTTAAGTTAGTGTCCTCTTCTGATCTTCGTGTGTTACGTTTGTATCTCTATTCTCTCTCATTTTCGCCTTTTTCGTGCGTTCGTTTTCTCATTGTTTCTGTTTCTCTCTCTTCGCTTCCTTTCTTGTTCCTCTCTTCTCGACCTTCTTACTTTCTCGTTTGGTTTCTGCTTCAGTATCTCGTTCTGAATTAACTACCGCAAAAGGACTTATTTCCGTTAAACAATATATAGTCAGTTAGTAGGTTAGTTAGTTAGTTAGTTAGTTTTCAGTGCTTGAATACATATGCTAACGGTATGCTAACATTAGTAATAAAATTTCTTGGATATGAGAAACTATCATGAAGTTTCTAAATGCTTTTTTATCACAATCTATGCGAGCATCTCAATATTCACATTGTAAAGGACGGGTTGTAACAGAGGGGTTTCACCTACTTGAAGCAGAAGGTATCAGTTCGCTGTCTCTGAACTTCCTCATGTTGCAATTGTCTTCCTGAGGTTCCATCAAGCCCCAATTTACCTAAAGGCAATTGCCAGTACCAGAGCATCCTAGTAAACTGAAACATGCCGCCTTACTATTTCATAAAACCTTCAATACTTCCGAGATGAGACTCTAGTTTCGTATAATATTCCATTAACAACGAAACAGGCAACATTAATATTGTATAACCTTCTAAACTACATTTATGTAATTTAAAACGTATGTGGACACGAGTACATACGTCAAACAAAAAAGAAATCCAATTTATTCCGCAGGTACCGTATATCGTTTCATATAGAAGATTTTTTCCCTAGAGCATGAAATAATCCTGGAAGAAATGATTAAAATCAGTAAATCTTATTATTCTCCCTTGACGAGCTTTGATGTTTAGGAATCTCGTTATCTCTCCACTCCTGACGAAGGAAAGCAAACATTATCTTCAATTCAGCAAATTATGAAATTACATTTTTAGCTCATTTACATGCATTTTATATTTTTTTTTATTTATCATTTCCTTTTTTCTTTACCTATTATTACCAGTTTATATATATATATATATATATATATATATAATATATATATATATATATATATATATATATATATATTTCACGAAAGTAACACGTGAATAATATTTATAATGAAAATAACCACAAAGGAAAATTAAAACACGAAAGAGTGCCAAAGCGCTTTCGTCTAATGACATTCTCAGGAATACTGAAGTTACTAACAACATTGATACTATATATACACAAAGCAAAAGCAAAAATAATATGATTGGTGCAAAAAAATTTTAAGAGAAGCATACAATTCACGTGAAATAGCTACCAGAGCTTTAGCGCCTAAATAGATAAGAAGGGCAAGGCCTAAATAGATAAGAAAGGCAAGGCAGAAATAGATAAGCAGGGCAAGGCCTAAATAGATAAGAAAGGCAAGCCGAAAGAGATAAGAAGGGCAAGGCCTACAGTAAATAGATAAGAAGGGCAAGGCGCTAAAACTCTGGTAGCTATTCCATGTGAATTATATCTCCTCCTAACATATTTTTGCACCAGTAATATTATTTTTTTTATTCTTTGCGTTCCATATATATATATATATATATATATATATTATATATATATATATATATATGTTACAGTCAATGTCTAAAATCAGGCATTTTAAATTGACTGAAATTTTAGGCAATGTGTTAAATTGATGATACACACAAAACCTAACCTAACCTGACCTAACCTTTCTGGTAATGCTGCATATGCATGCCCACTGGTATTTCCCAATATGCTGCCTAAAAATTCATTCGGTTAGGTTTTGTGTGCATCATCAATTTGACACATGGCCTAAAATTTCAATCAATTTACAAATTGCCTGATTTTAGACGTTGACTGTAACATATATAGTCTTAACACTTAACGCCCAGCGTCCCTTTTTTAGAACACATTTTAACACTACAATTTAGGTTAGAACTTAAAAGTGAAATTTTTAATATTAATTTTTAATTTTTTTTTAATTTAAAATTTTCTGTATCAGATAATTATTTCATGTTTATTTAAAGCAGTGATGCACAAACCCTGGCCCGCGGGCCAAATGTGACCCCCACGGGTCTTTTCATTGGCCCCACGGGTCTTTTCAATTCAATGAAAAAGTTAGAATATAAAAGTGACCCAATTTATGACTTAGATGGAAAGTAAGTAGGCTAATACATTTAGTTATTTTCTTCGCTTGGCCCTCACATCAAAAAAGTTTGTGCACCACTGATTTAGTCTCTCCAAAATTGAATATATCAAGAAATATCAGGAAGTAAAAAAAAAGTTTTGGCGATAATGAATTAATCTTATTAATTTCAGTGCTCCTGAAGATGTTATTAGACGAAAGCGCTTGAGCACTATTTCGTGTTTTAATTTTCCATCGTGGTTATTTCATCACGTATATATATATATATATATATATATATATATATATATATATGGGAATGAACTCAGAATGGTCACCTGAGTTTTTTATGATACACACAGACAGTGCATGGAACAAGGAACTCTTCTGGGATAATTAAATCCACTATATTCCGAATAAGTAATGGTAAATGACAAATACCATAGTTTTTCTTTTTCATGATGCTAGCCCGACGTGGGCAACGGGTCACTCGCAAAGAGGTCCCATAAATATAGCTTCCCTCACCAGCTATCTGCAAAGCAGACAGGATCCAAAACCCTAGATCCATGTCCCAAAGCTGGATCCTGTCTGCTTTGCAGATAGCTGGTGAGGGAAGCTATATTTATGGGACCTCTTTGCGAGTGACCCCTTGCCCACGTCGGGCTAGCATCATGAAAAAGAAAAACTATGGTATTTGTCATTTACCATTAGTTATTCGGACTATAGTGGATTTAATTATCCCAGAAGAGTTCCTTGTTCCATGCACTGTCTGTGTTATATATATATATATATATATATATATATATTATATATATATATATATATATATATATATATATATATATATACATATATATATATTATTACGTACATACATACACATTGAAAATTAATACTTCTGCTTAGTTACAATGTCTTTATTTGTAATGCTTTAAAATCTTTTAATATTTATTTATTTATTTATTATGAATAAATAAATAAATAAATTATCATCGAAATCAAAGTAAAAATTAGTGAAATCGAAACGTGCATAAATTGTATAAGTCAATAATTTTTAGCAAATAATTTCTTTTTTTACGAGATATATCGAAATAATTTTTTTAAACATTTTCGTGGAAACATCTAATCCTGATCAGTTACCCCTCCCCCCCAAAAAAAGCTGATATAATATACATATTACTAATGTTTACTGTGATATTTCTATAATTAATTCAAACGATATTATAAAATTTAAAATAATCACTTTGTGTCGGGAAAACTAAATCGTGTTCCAAATAATTGGATTCCATTTTTCGTCTTTAAAAACTCTCTTCAACCGTGATGGCTACAGGATGGGTTGTTCATTCAATGCGTTAGATTCCCGTGACGGACACAACGGCTACTAGATATGAATTTAGGTTTGCCAAACGTCCAGGTGTCTGGATAGTTTAGGAATGACAAAGTGTTGTTCTTTTAAAGGCAAAAGACATTTTAACAGGATATTGTCAATTTTATACATTCCCACACTGTTATTGAAATTATTTTTAAAATGGATAAATGCACATTTTAGAATATTCCTTTCAGTTATAGCTGTGTTTTTAACGAGCGCTTTAAAACTATTCCACTTGGTATTGTGATTACATCTGTACATATGACGCGTTCGGTGGAGAAGGGGCGAACGCCACAAAATTCGAAAAATGAGTTTTTTGTCGTATAATTATCCTTTAAAACCTTTGCTTTACCTATGCAAAAAATTAGATGTTAGTCTGCACTCTTTCACGGTAAAATTTAGGTTTTAATGTATCTCAGAGAAATTCACTCCGCATCATTGCTTCACATTGAACACATCTATCTACTTTCTGGTCACTCGACAATGCCCTATGATGCTCAATTTGGCCAAATTGAACAAAATATAAAAAATAATTACAGCAATATTATTTACACCAAAAAAGATTATGTTCGGCCATAACTACAGCCGTTTCGCAGGCTTCCTAGTTGTAGAATGAAACAGGCTGATTTTCTCGATTTTGACGTCCTAAAACGTCATTGTCATTAGGAAATCAACACTACTAATGTACAGATGCAAGAAAGTTAATATTGACTTTCAACACAAAGAAGGCTACGTATATCTACTGCATACCGCACAACCCCAGATAATAGTCATCTCGTCAGACTGCAAAAAGGGAAAAATCCTACAGTGTCAGTTTATTCAATCTAGCCCAGCAGACACTGCAACCAAAGTATTCCCAATTGCTGCCAATAACTAAAAATAAAGATCTCAAAGAATTATCAGACCTAATGCCTGCAACTGCAGTGAACTATTATCAAGATTGTTAAAGGAACTGGAAGAAACCGAAAACAGTTGAAAGCAGGTGTACAACATTCGACGAAGAGGACCAAATAATGGATTACACCAGTTAACATTAGAAGCTATCAATAAATATAATTGTAAAATTTCTTGGCGTTTTATTATATCGACATATTACACAACAATATTTTACTCAAATATGTGTTTCAAATTCATACAACATTTCAGTAAACCGGAAAAATACAAAGGTTTAAAGTTTACAAACTTTAACTCATTTTGTGGCATAATTCGAAAATGTTGCGTTCGCCCCTTCTCCACCGAACGCGTCATATGGTGAAACAATGCATTAGAATTATTTGCTGTTCTACACGCACATTTATGTTATTTTATCCTGATATCTAAAGTTTTTCTCGTTTGACCTATATATACTGAATTACATGTGTACATCCGATCGATACACACAGCCAACTGCATTATTCGGACTATTCTTTATTAGGCGAGATTAACAGTATTATTATACTAAAGACTACGTTGATACCAATTGTTTTAAGTAAAGTCGGAAGATACTTAAAATTTACATGGTAAGGTAGGCTAAGGATATTTTTAAGCTCAAATTCAGTTACAGTTACACTATTATAATACCTATTCTTGGCTTTCCTAAGGCAGTTATCTAGAAATGAAATAGGATAACAATTAGTACCAATATTTATGATATCCCATAACTCGGAATCTAAAACTTCAGGACTGACAACTCTCAATGCTCTAAGAAACATAGCAGAGAAAATAAAAGATTTTATCGAGGGGTGTGGTCAGAATAAAAATGCACACAAGAGTTATATTAGTAGTCTTATGAAAAAACTTCAAATTTGAACTGTTTCAAGCATCTCCGAATTTTAGATCCAGAAAAAAGCCTCCATCATTTTCTTTTTCAACAGTGAACTTAATAGATGGGACTAAATTGTTGAGACTACCAAGACAAGAAATAAGTCAACATCCAAATTGTTCGGCCAAAGGCATAAAACAACATCTATATACCTGTCCCGACAAGGTTAAATTAACAATAGCAGGTAAAATTCACCTTCAAAAACTTCCATATATAAATTAGCTAACACCGGTGAGAGGAGATTTCCCATTGCCAATCAAAAACGACATAGCATAAAATTTATTTTCAAACTGAAATTTACACTCTTTGATGCAAAGCTCAGTTAAAGGAAAGAATATTCAGAGGTATAATTGAAAGAAATATTCTAGAATGTACATTCATCCATTTTAAAAATAAGTTCAATAACAGTGCGGAAATGTAGAAACTTGACAATATCTTGTTAAAATGTATTTTGCCTTTAATCAACGCGTGTTCACCTTGTACTCATCTTTTATTTATCTGTTCTGTTATACATATGTATAGGTATATATTTTCGTCATCTCGCCTTCTCCTTTCATTCTCTGACGAGGTGTACTGCTGAATACACGAAAGACCTTGGAATCATTTTTTCTTTTTCCTTGCGAGTTTGCATCATGTATATATATTTTTTTTTTCCTTTATTTATTTTACCGCCGATTCGTACCTAGTGTGGTACATATCTCAGCGAGGCAGTGGGTGTGGTGTTACTGAGTTGGGGATGATATACCAAGGGGGGGATGTAGTATTCAGTTACTGGGGAGTGGGTATGGGGGGCCTGGTCTCAGACCCGTTGAAACAGGTGGGAATAAGTGAGGAAACGGGAAACCGCTTCCTCCGAAAAATGGGGGCCCTCAGCGAGCATGAATTGTAGACGCTCGGGTATGGGAATTTCGGCCAAGTGAGGGAAACATCTACAACGAAGAGCGGACAAGTTTGGACATTCGACCAGTAGATGTAAGACGGTGATGGGAGTATGACAGGTAGGGCAGAGTGGGGCTGGCGATTTAGCCATTAGGTGACCATGAGTAATGCGTGTGTCCTATGCGGAGACGGGCTATAATCACTTCTTTAGGTCGGGACCGGTGGAAGGAGGCCCAGTATCCTACTTGCGGTTTGATTTTATGAAGTTTGTTTTGTGTGGCCTGGTCCCATTCCCGTTGCCAGATGGAACGGAAATGCGAGCGGAGAGTCGGGAAGAAGTCGGTGAAAGGAAGAGGCGGGAGGAGGCTGGTAGTAAGCAGGCGACTTTGCCGTGCGTCCGCCTCCTCGTTACCCTGGATGCCGACATGTGCCGGGACCCAGCAGAAGGCGATTGTCTTGTGTCGGATGGCTGTTAAAAATGGAAAATTTGCTGGATGGTACAGACGAGCGGATGAGGGGGTTACATCTCTCTAGGGAGAGAAGTGCGCTTTGGGAATCTGAATATATGACGAAAGAGCTGGCAGAGTGAGTGTGCACTATGTCTAGGGCTTCCTTAATCGCGAAAAGTTCTGCCGAGAAAACGGAGGTCTCGCGGGGCAAGCTGACGTCTCGAGAAAGTGGTTGGGTCAGTATCACCGCTGAAGCGGCCGCACCAGTCTCCGAACGGGAACCATCTGTATAAATGGCGACTGTGTCCGGATGTTGGGTTGCATGTTCACGGAAAAGTGACCTGTATACCGTAGCACTCGTTGTATTCTTCGGTAGAGCACACAGGTCCCTGCAGAACTTGATAGGGTGAGGAGCCAGGGGGGGTAAATGTTGTATGAAATGGGAATAATTGAGGGGACAGGCATGTTAGAAAAGTCAAGGAAAGAGCGGACATCTTCAGTGAAGTGCCAGCTCCGCCCCTGGGGTGGGAGTCCAGAAATCACCCGCGCATACAAGCGAAGAGGGTAGTCTCTGTGCACGGAGGTATGTCCTTATGAGGAGCAGACGCCGTCGGAGGGCGAGAGGGAGGTAAATGCAATCCACTTGAAGGCTGGAGGCTGGAGAAGAGCGAAAGCACAGTGGCGAGGCGGAGCCCCTATTAAGGACTGGGTCCAAGATACGGAGGCAGGTGTTGGAGGCTGAACCGTATACTACACTGCCATAGTCCAACTTTGACTGGACCATGGAAGTGTAAAGACGAAGGAGAGAGCTCGGTCTGCGCCCCATGTGTGTGGGAGAGGTGATCTAGTAGAGCGAGGGGACGCTGGAGGGACTGCTTCAGTTGTTTGATATGAGGAACCCAGTTGAGCCTTCGGTCTAGAATCATGCCCAAAAATCGCGTGGAGGGTACCACCTCAAGAGGATTGCCGTATAGCGTGACAGAGGGAACAGGAAGGTTGCGGTCTTCTTCTGCTGAAAAGCATACACTTGGACTTCGGGGTGGAGGCGGAAACCCACCGACGTCGCCCACTTTCCACCTGGTAGATGGCGAGCTAAATTTGCCGTTGAAACTACGGACGGCTCCAGCCCTGCAAAGTAGATCGCAAGGTCATCCGCGTAGATGGAAGAACGGATGTTGGGTGGAAGGCATTTTGAGACTGTGTTCATGACGATGGAAAAGCACAGAACACTGAGGATGCTTCCCTGTGGGACCCCGTCCTCTGCACGAAAGTGTCTGAGAGGACTGAGCCCACCCGAACTTTAAAGGTTCGGAGGATAGGAAGCCCCTGATGAAGGTCGGCATGGCT
Source organism: Bathynomus jamesi (assembly GCA_023014485.1). NCBI lineage: Eukaryota > Metazoa > Arthropoda > Malacostraca > Isopoda > Cirolanidae > Bathynomus > Bathynomus jamesi. The sequence goes on from JAJOZX010000229.1 coordinate 1,705,299, forward strand.
CCTACGAGCCCTAGACTTTGGAGCTGCTAAGGATTATTGTCCGATGAATTGTGTCGTAGGCCTTTTGGATGTCAAAAAATTTGATAGGACGAATTGTCCACTGTCGAATGCATTCTGTATGTCACGGCTGAGAAGCAGGAGGGGATCAGGTGGATCGAAATTGTCTGAATCCGGACTGGGTAGCCGGGAAGGAATTACTATTTTCGAGGAAGAACGATAGTCGCGTCGCGACCATTTTTTTTCGAAAATTTTGCAGGCCAACACAGGGCGATTGGTCTAGTTTCTGGGATCGAGGGAATCTTTGCCGGGTTTGGAGAGAGGATTACGTAGGCCTCCTCCCTGAGGGAAAGGTGCCCTCTATCCATATGCGGTTGTATAGGTCTAGTAGGAAATTTTGTAAGGTAGGGTGGATGTGCTGGATCATGCTGTAGGGAATACCGTCCGGGCCAGGACAAGGGATCGTCGCGAGGCCAGTGCCGCCTGTAGTTCACGCATGGTGAACAGTTGGTTGTAGGAGCTGTCTATGGACGGTGAAGAGGAGCTATTTTTAGGGCGGGTACAGGGGAGCTACTGCAGAGGAAGAAATGGCAGCGAAAGTAGAGGCTAGATGGTTTGCCACTGATTTGGCTCGTATAGGAGTCCGTCGTTAGTCCGGAGTACCGGGGGTCGGGAGGGGACATGTCGCCTCTCGACGCCCCGTACCTTCTTCCAGATATATATATTATATTATATATATATATATATATATATATATATATTATATATATATATATATATATATAACCCTAGTCTAACTTAGTTATTATTCTCATAGTTAAATTAGAAGTTTTAAAAAAAAATAGGCTTAGGCTTATATCAGGTACGCATCCGTTTTTAATTTTAACATTGCAGTAGTGTTAAAGTTTGCAGTACTATTTATTCGAAAAATGAAGGGGTACAAACTAATAAAGTTTGTGAAGCTGATCAATTGAGTATATGAAAGCTGTCCTTCCCATTTAATTAATCACAAATGTCAACGAGTTGTCGAGTGGAAAGTAATGAAATTTGATGGTCCTTAAAATTTCTGAAACTCTAAAATACGTATGAGAATAATAATTGGCTAACTTAGCTTAGGGTCATATATATATATATATATATATATATATATATATATATATCTATAAATTATATATATACATATTATATATATATATATATATATATATACACACTGGATATTTGAGTTGGTCATTGAAATTCATCCTTTTCCATTTTGTCTGAATTTTTTTCACTTTCTCTTTATATAGCTTATCAAGTTATCACCTGCTTAACTCGCTTAGGTGTGTGAAAAATTATAATTGAAAATCTCAGCGAAACAGACAAGGTATTAGAAAGATTTGATGGGACACAGAAGCGGTTCTAGGTGGATGCAGGGGATGCGAGGTACCCGGACCCGAGACTTGACGGGGCTACCAATTTTTTTCTTCTTCAGAAATATTTTTTGAAAATTTTTTCTGGCATTTGCCTTCTCAGAATAGTCCCGACACAACTATATTATTAAAATACAAAAACAGTAAATAATAAACTAAATATAATAAATCCTAGTCAAATTAATCATATTTATATGTTTCATAAGGTGGCTAAGTAGAGTGACAAGCTTGATCTTCGTTAGAATGAACAATTCGTGCGGAAGCAAAACGAAAGTTAACCAATCATAACTACGAAGTTTGTCTTATATTATTATAATTAATCATAACATTTATACTACCTATTCGCAACTTTTTTTATGTAGAAAGGTGGGGCCAAGGGGCGAGCGTCCTAAAAAAAATACATATACAGGGTGGGCGGAAGTAGCTCCCTATTTTGGATTGGTAAAAAAATCGTATATTATCCATTTATTTCAGAAGAAATAATATGAAAAGGTAGCATACATGGTAGTTTTCTCTCAAATTCAATGTGGGCTCCAACTCTTTCCACCAGCTGTATAAATGTTCCTTAGTAGTTTGTAAATGCTGCCTATTTAGAAACGTTAAATTTACTCTACTTGTAAAAGGGTGAATTTTGACAATATCGACACCGAAAAATATTTCACCTTCAGAAATACAGATAGAACTCGCGGTAATGGTGTCAAATTAGAGGGTAAACATTTTAATCATAATGAAGTTAAGCATTTCTTCTTTAATCGTATAGTTAATTTGTGGAATGAATTGCCAGCCAGCGTAGTTCAAAGTAATTCGATCGAATCCTTTAAAAAGAGACTAGATGCTTATCTTACCTTATTAAACCCTCAGTTGGAAGTATTTGTTAGCGAGTAGAAGTATTGTAGAATTTTCACACGGATTTCCTCCTCTGTACTTTAAAATTTTCACTTTCATTTTCTTTTCTTTCCTTTCCTTTAAGAGTTTTACTTGCCTTTAAATTTTCTTTTATCTTTTAACCTCCTTTCTTAAACAGACAGCCTCGTTGGGATCAGCCGGTCTATTGCTGTTTGGAGTCCTTTGTATTCCCCTTATATATATATATATATATATATATATATATAGAGAGAGAGAGAGAGAGAGAGAGAGAGAGAGAGAGAGAGTTACAAGGAAAAGAAGTACCTCAAAAGGCCTTGCGGCCCATACCGAGGAGGTCCCAATGGCAACGGGTGCCAGGGAAAATTTTGTCTTTCAACTATCCTAGCAGTAGTTAGAAAACTGGATAGAAAAGTAGAAGGCTCTCTCCCCACCCTCCTGCCAGAGGCAGGTGCGGAAAAAGGTTGAAGAAAATACCTTGACCCTGGAAAAGTAGCCAAGGAAATTTTACAGGAAAGTGGAGAATATATAATAGCTCTATATTTAGCTTGCTCACAGAGACCGAGCAAGTGACCTCCTGCAGAGTTTTCTGAGGTTTTAATCTTAAACTATGAGTGTGTTCAGTACTTTGTCCAGCCTATTTTTAACAGATTTACACTTTGACTGGAAACAACCCCTGAGGAATTGGTTCCAGATATTAACTATTTATAGGAAAAGAAATTTCCGCAGACTGAGGTCCTAAATGTCTTTACACACTCAAATAGTGTGCAGATTTCGTCTAACCTTTCTTGAACTGATCCACAGAGGAACTGTTCACAACTTCCGAAGGTAAACCTGTTCCATGTGTCACAGAGAGAGAGAGAGAGAGAGAGAGAGAGAGAGAGAGAGAGAGAGAGAGAGACAGAGAGAGAGAGAGAGAGAGTTACAAGGAGTTACAAGGAAAGAATACCTCAAAGGCCTTGCGGCCATACCGAGGAGGTACCCAATGGCACGGGTGCCAGGGAAAATTTTGTCTTTCAAACTATGCTAGCAGTAGTAAAAACTGGATAGAAAGTAGAAGGCTCTCTCCCCACCTCTCCTGCAGAGGCAGGTACGAAAAAGGTTGAAGAAAATACCTTGACCTGGAAAGTACCAAGAAATTTACAGGAAAGTGGAGAATATATAAATAGCTCTATATTTAGCTTGCCTCACAGGACACCGAGCAAGCGAACTCCTGAGATTTTCGAGGTTTTAATCTTAAACTATGAGTGTGTTCTGTACTTTGTCTGCCTATTTTTAAACAGATTTACACTTTGACGGAAACATCCTCCTGAGGAAGTTGGTTCCAGATATCAACTATTTTACAGGAAAGAAATTTCCGCAGACTGAGGTCCTAATGTCTTTACACACTCATAGTGTGCAAGATTTCGTCTAACCTTTTCTTGAACTGATCCACAGAGGAACTGTTCACACTTCCGAAGGAACCTGTTCCATGTGTCACAGATCTTATACGTAACGTATTCCCACCCACACTAGTCCTAACCGTTTCAAATTCCAACTCCACCATTGTTGCGAGTTGGGTTATCATTTAAACTAAACATACTTCTAAAATCGACATCGTTGAACCCTCGTAAGAGCTTGAAAACCTCGATCAGTTGACCCGCGCAGCCTCCGAGTTCAAGCGAAAACAAGTTCAGGGCGCGTAACCGTCGATTGTAGCCCATATGCCTAACGGAAGGGATCAACTTTGTGGCCTCGCCTGCACTCGCTCCAGCCTCTCAATATCTTTCCTGAGGTGGGCGACCAGAACTGCACAGCATACTCCAGGTACGGCCGAACAAGGGAATTGTACAGTGAGAGCACAATCTCCTTGTTCCGAAACTGAATTGCCTCCTGATATAACCCAATAGTTTCGGCTTTCTTTTCCATCTCTACACACTGTTTCGTAACTTAAGGTCGCTGCTAATTAGCACCACCCAAGTCCTTTTCTAAATCAGTCACCTCGATATTACTGCCCAACATCGAGTAGTCCGACTTGGGATTGCGTAGCCAATGTGCTCACTTTGCATTTACCCAAGTTAAACGGCATTTGCCATTTTTCGGACCACTCTCCTACCTACCAGGTCCGCACGCAGTTCCTCGATCGCTTCGGGCGTCCAACATTGGCCCAGCTTGGTGTCATCAGCGAATTTGGCGATCCGACTGACGATGCCACCGTCGATATCATTTATGTAAATGGTAAACACAGTGTCCCCAAAACGGAACCCTGAGGAACCACCACTAGTGACCGAGGCCCACCCGAACTAGCCCCTTTAATTACCACCCTCTGCCGCCTATTCCTTAGCCAGTTTTCAATCCACCTACCTATTTCCCCACCGATACCCAGCGCGCGCACTTTCGCCATTAGCCGGCGGTGAGGTACCTTATCAAAGGCTTTCTGAAGTCGAGATAAGTATATCAATCGCCCTACTCTTATCGTACTCACTCAACATGACGTGGAAAAACTCGAGCAAGTTGGTGAGACACGACCTAGCCGTCTAAACCCATGTTGGGAGTCCCAAGCGCTTGTAGGAATCCAATGGTCAACGTTCTATCAGCTATTACCTTTCTAATAATTTACCTACAACTGAAGTGAGACTAATAGGACGATAGTTCCCTGGACTTCGTGATCCCTTTCTTAAGATAGGGTCACGTTGGCCTCTCTCCATCACCAGGCACCTGGCCCATCTCCAACGATTTGAAGACTGTAGCCAGGTGGGGAGCCACCTGGTCGCGCACTTCTCGCAAAACACTGGGGAGAAACTGGTCTGGCCAGGAGCCTAAACGCCTCAGTTTTGTCTATTCTATGAGCAACGACTGTCGCGGTACATCTAACACTATCCAGGTCAGCACCTTCGTGCCTCACAGCTGGCTCGGGGATGACGGGTATCCTCCCTGGTGAACACTCCCGCAAAGTACTCATTAAGCACCTTAGCGATGTCCGCGTCGGAGGTCCGCAGACGCCGCTTCCGTCCTTTAAAGGACCTATCATGCTTCTATAGGCTTTCTACTATTAACATAACTGAGAACTCCTTAGGGTTCCTCTTGCAGAGGCTTGCCACCCGTAGTTCTTCGTTACGTTTCGCTAGCCTAACCTTCGCCTTCACTTCCCTACACAGGCGGACATACGCTTCAGTGTTCTCGTGGGAACGATTGGCCTTCGCCCTCCTATACACTACTTTCCTATTTCGGATAGCCGAAGCGATGCCACGATTGAAACCACTTAGGCTGCGTTGAAGCAGGGGTGCCAGTTTTGAGGGTATGGCAGCAGACTGCAGCACCATAAACTCATCCCGGAATGCACTCCACACTCCCTCAACATCGCCGCCAACCTCTAACCCCATCTCTGCTACGCTATCCCTGAGGCTAACAAAGTTCGCCGCCGGAGATCGAGCTTACTGCCTCTCGAGTTACTACGCTTCACCCGAGGGACGCACACACGGAACTAATAATACCGTGATCACTCCCGCCCAACGATTCGTCAACGGTGAGGCCAGTGACGAGGTTGTCTTCGGTCGTGAATACTATCTAGAACGCTTTCGCCTCGTGTAGGCTCGTTGACCCACTGAGTGAGGAAGTTTCTCATCAGCAAAGTCAACTAGCCTCCTCCCTTCAGCATCGGCAGTCCTGTTTTTCCCACTTTATCCGCGACAGTTGAAGTCTCCTAAAACTACACACCCTATCCCTAGCAGGCTACTGAGTTCGGTGTACAGGGCTGTATCCTCCTCGAGGAGGAGTGCGGAGTCTGTACCCAAGATTAACCTATAGTTCGTCCCTCCCACGTTCAGATCGACGCCAAGCAGCTCCCGTTCCGACCGGAACTGGCAGTCAACCGGACTCAACGTGTCTCTGACGTATATTAGTACCCCACCCCCCTCCCCACGGGTGCGGTCTTTGCGAAACATTCTATACCCGGGAATTTCGAACTCCCCAACGTAGTCCCTACGATCAGTATGAATCCAGGACTCGGTGATAGCAACGATATCCTGGTATTCTGATGCTAAGAGCGCCCGTAGCTCGCGAAACTTGTTCCTAATTGACCTAGCATTAAAAAGCATTGCACGGAGGGAGCCTTCCCTATTCTGACCGCCCCCTAGCACGACCCGTTTCCCGAACAGCCAAGGCTGTCGGGAGTTGAAGAGCCCCTCACTAACGAGGGGGCAACTTCCACAGGAGACTGAGCCCCCTCCAACGTAGGAGGAGGGTCACCCATCTGTACTTCGCCGCACCCTTCAGTCGAAGGTACGTCCGCCACCGGCTCATCCTCATCTCTCCCCGGTGGGGGCCCATCATCTCTCCCAGGACTCGACCTCACCATTCTGTATAGGTGCCGGTCGAGCAGCGCGCCTAGCACACCTTTACCCTTGTCATTGAGGTGGACACCATCCCTCTGGTAAAGGTCCCACCTACCCGAAAATGCATCGAAGGGGTCAATAAACTTCACGCCCAGCGGAACGCACAAGTCTTGTACCCTCTCGTTGATGCCAATGACCTTACTGAGCGAGTGGTCACTGACATTCATTCGCGGTAAAATACCCATTAACATTCCCCTGTCTGTCTTCAGTTTTAGATCATCCGCAAGAGACATGATCTCGGTGATGATCCCTTCTGTAAGACCTACCCCACCGCCTTTGAGGAACAGGTCATTGCCACCAGCGTGGACAACGATCGCAGTCCTCCGACTATCCACGCGCACCTTCTCTACCTCCTTCCTTAAGTGCGCCGTTCCCCGCCCAGGTAAGCACCTTACCTTCCTCCCATCCCGGTTTGCAGAAGCAAAGTACTTCTCCTGGCCCCTGATCTGCGAGTCCCCAATCAAAACGGTGTCTTCCTCCTTCGAGCACAGGAGACTAAAGCGGTTAGAGGTCTTGACAGGGGCAACTGGGGTCTCAGGCTTCGGCTTCGCAGCCTTCTTGCCCGAGACCTTTCGAAACCCGTCGCCACCCATACACGCAGTTACACCACCCGACCCACCCCGACAGGTAGCTACATCCTTCGGTTTCTTTGGGCCATCAGCAGGCCCCTTCCCACCCTTCTCTATCGATCCCTTCCCACCCTTCTCTATCAGCCCCTTCTGAGAGAGAGAGAGAGAGAAGAGAGAGAGAGAGAGAGAGAGAGAAGAGAGAAGAGAGAGAGAGGATGAAATATAGCTTAAAAATCTTTTATGGAATACGTCATAGAAAAACGAATAAGCCCAAACTTGTATTATACTTTACAGAGCTTTTGTTAAGCAAACAATGGAATTTCGTGTTCATCACAATAGATTTCACTTGTATAAATATTTTGTACGTAGAGAATGCAGACTTTCGGTTGGTTGTTATATCTTAAAGAGAATTTTGTATATACGAAGAAGTTGATGACACGTTTTTAACTGATTAAATGTTTCTTTAAATCACCCATAAATAATTTGTTGCAGTTTTGATTGCTTAACTTTCGCTACACCAAGATTTTTGTTTATCGTTTGTTTTTTTTAAACTTTATTAATTTAAATTTTTTTTTTTTAATTTAATTAGAAATAATAATTTTCATTGTTATAATTTGTTGTTAACTTAAATTTTTAACTTTTGAAATCATTTAAATTTGTATGACGGAGTCTTTTATTTAACCTCTAACCGTTATAGCTTATCATCATCTCTCAAAAATACAACATTTACTTCAATTATCATTAAAATTACAGAACATTAACACATTAATGTCACGTACATTAAACGTATTAACTTCTTGGAAATGATCATAACGTTAAAATTTCACCTACTCTCAAAGTGCCAAGTCGGACTCGTAATTAACTTACTTTTTTTTTTTTTTGTACAATGTCTGCTTCCTTTTCACTTAAGGACATCGTAAGCCGAGACCAGTAGTTTGAGGTTTGAGTGACGTCCGAAATGAATCTTAAACAGAGAAACTTTTAATTCTTTCGAAGAGTTTTCAAAAGTTTAGAAAGCTTTACAAAAACGTTTGGTCCAAAGTAGATTTCTAAATGCATTGTAAAGGAGTTAAATAATGCATACATATAAAGTGTTTATCAATTAAACTCCCACAGAGATTTTTTATATAATTTAAACGAGACATCATGAAGATTCATATTGTTTCATCATAATCTATTTATCTATGATATCTACATCTGCTTATCTATCTATATATCTATCTAGCTTGATATCTACATTCTCTCTCTCTCTCTCTCTCTCCTCTCTCTCTCTCTCTCTCTCTCTCTATATATATATATATATATTATATATAATATATATATATATATATATATATCGAAAATTGTCGAAAAAAAATAATAATGGCTGTTCAAAAGTTGTGTCGGACGTACATATACACATTTTTTTGACAATAAATTTTGTAAACACTCTAAAATCTTGACCTAACCTACTTTAATGAACCCAAGTAAATGAATTCTCCCAAAAATTGTCAAGATAGGTTAGATTAGGGTACGTTCTATGTATTAAGTTTTGCAAACTTTCAACTGTTGATGTTTTTCTCTCTTCAAAATTACATGTGTGCAACAATGTATTTTGTTCTGAGTATTCTCATACAAGCTTTTCTTGTATTTTCAGTATTTACCATAAAAAAGTGGGAGCCAAACCCCGTAAAAGTAATTTTATTTCAACTATTTTCCGCTTCTGATTTGAAATTATTGTAAAAACCATTTTTCTTACGAATTGTTTTGTGGAGTCGTTATTTTTGTAATGCTGTAATGGAAAACTCTTACAGTTTATTATTATTATTATTATTATCATTATTATTATTTTAGCTGTTTAATTTTGAATTATCACTTCTTAATATGTTTAGTGTCACTATTATCATTAATAATAATTATAATAATAGTAATAATAATGTTAATGATAATAGTGCCACTATTATCATTAATATTATTATTACTTAAAGTACACTAAAGAAAAAGCTTTATAAACTTAGAATTTAGAACTTCTTTTTGTGTCTGCATTCTAGAAGTTTTTCCTTCTTTTGGTTTATGAAATCTTCTTGTCAGATGATGTAATAACTCCTTTTAGTGATACTAACTTCTCTAGATAGAAGATAATATATCTATCTATAGAAGTCTGTGGAAAGTCTTTGTCTTCTGTGTTTATTGTACACTTATTCAAGTACAGGGTGGCCCAAAAGGTACCTACCAAGTTTAAGCCTTTATTTCACCAAAAGGGCCCGTCTCGTCTCTCCCCCCCCCTCTGAACTCCCTGTTCCACTCTCCACCTCTCGTTCTACTACGGGTGAAGCAGCTGCGGGGTCGGTGGCCCCTACCTCCCCCGTTTGGGGTGAGTCGGGGAAGCAGATTCCGTCCCTGGTTACAGACCGTTGAGTTTGCTGCTCAGCTTGGTTCCGTGGCTATTTCTCTGTTTTCTCTGCCTCTTATAATGCCACTTCCCCTTACAGTTCCATTTTGCATTGGAACTGTAGGGGGCTTTTAGCTAACTGGGAGAACCTTGCCTCCCTGCTGGAGCGAGAGCGGCCTTCCTGTGTTTGTCTCCAGAAGACTATCCTGGCTGCGCGGGGACCTCGTCTGTCTGGCTATGTTGGTTTCCCTTGCACCCCTGATGAGCACACACGCCGGCGGGGTGCGGCGATTTATGTGCATCATTCGTTGCCCTCGCGAGGTGTGCCTCTTCGCACTTCCTTGCAGGCTGTGGCTGTGCGGCTCTTTTTAGATCGCCAGTACACTGCCTGCTCGATTTATATTCCTCCTCATGACCCTCCTTCTCGCGACGCGGTTCGCGAGTTGGCGTTGCAACTGCCTTGACCGTTTCTCCTCCTCGGGGACTTTAACAGTCGCGACCCAACTTGGGGAGATGTCCGGTCGACTAATGTTTCTGGTATGTTGCTCTCCTTAATGGGGGAACTTTCCTTTGCGTGCCCCAATTCCGGTGAACCTACCTACTTCCACGAACCCACGGGTTCCTCTACCTGTATTTATCTCTCCTTGGTGTCCCTCGATGCCTTACTCGATTTTTCGTGGAAGGTGTTGGGGGGTTCTTATGGCAGTGATCATTACCCAGTCTGTCTTGAGCCGGTCGGACCGCAGCCGGGTGTCTCGTCTCGACCGAGGTGGTGCCTTGCGCGGGCTAACTGGCCATCCTTCAGAGCTCGTTCCGTCATTGCCCGTTCGGTGTTGAGCTTTGGCTCTGTGGATGAGAGCTTGGAGTTCTTCGAGCGGGTGGTGATGGGCGTCGCGGAGGACTGTACTCCTCGATCTTCCGGTAACCCGCGGACGCGTAGCGTCCCGTGGTGGACTCCAGCATGTCACCAGGCGGTGTGCGAGAGGAAGAGGGCGACGCGCCGCTTCCACCGCACCCGGCGCTTGGACCACTTGATTGAGATGCGGCGGGCGAAGGCTTTCGCCCGCCGGACTCTCAAGTTGGCCCGTCGGGCCTCTTGGCATGCTTTTGTGTCCGGCATTTCCTCGTCTACCCCTTCTACTGCTGTGTGTCGGAAGGTACGTAGTATCGAGGGGAAGCCGGTCCCTGCTAGTCGCCCTGTCCTTCGGGACGGGGACGGCTTCCTTTCGGATCCTACTGCTGTAGCCGATCGGCTGGCTGGTGCTTTTGCTGCGGTTTCCCGTTCGCCTTCAGCTGCGGATCGTCCTTTGTCGGATGTTACGTTCCCGCCGCCTGGGAACGAGCCCTATGACCGTCTCTTTACGATGCGGGAACTTCGGGCTGCCTTGGCAACCCGTCGTTCTTCCGCCCCTGGCCCTGATGACATTCCGTATGACTTTATTTGGAATCTGCACCCGATGGCCCTACACTTCTTGCTGAATCTTTTCAACCGGGTGTGGGTTGAGGGGTCGTTCCCTTCCCGTTGGAGGGAGGCGATTGTGGTCCCGATACCTAGGCCGGGGAAGGATCCGGCGGAGGTGGCGGGCTATCGGCCTATTGCCTTGACGAGCTACTTATGCAAGCTGCTTGAAAAGATGGTGGCCGTCCGACTTTCCTTTACACTGGAGTCGCTTGGGTTATACCCCCGACCCAGTGTGGCTTTCGTCGATTTCGGGGTACTCTGGACCCCCTTCTCCTCCTTGGTTATGATATACGGGAGGCCTTTTCCCGCCGGAATCTTGTTCTGGCCGTCTTTTTCGATGTCAAAAGGCCTATGACACGACCCGTCGGGGAGTTGTCATGGCCATTTGAAGTCTCTTGGTTTGTGGGGTTTTGCCCATATTTCTTCGTAACTTCCTCTGCCGTCGCACTTTCCGCGTCCGTAATGGGGCGGCCCTATCTGACCTGTATGTTCATGAGGATGGGGTGCCCCAGGGTGTGTCTTAAGCGTCTCCTGCTTCAATCTGGTCATGTCTGCGCTACCGGGAGCCCTTCCGCCCTCGGTGCGATGTTCCATCTACGCCGACGATCTGGCTGTCTATGCCGCTGGGACGAGTCCCCCTTCGTGGAGAGGCAAGTTCAACTCGCGGTCAATCGGGTTGAACGCTGGGCGTCGTCGGTGGGCATTACGCTGTCTTCCCCGAAGACTTCGTGTGTGGCCTCCCTTTCGTCCAGGAGACGGGGACCCGGCGCCGTCCCGACCTTTAATCTTACACTAGGGGGTCAGCCTCTGGCCCTCCTTCAGTCAGTGCGTTTCCTGGGTATGGTTTTCGACAGCCGTTTGATCTGGGTTCCCCACCTTCGCAGGCTGCGCGAGTCTACAAGACGTACCATGGATTTGCTGGGACATCTGTCGCATACTACATGGGGCGCGGATAGGCGGACACTCCTCCGTTTGTACGTGTCCCTGGTACAGTCAAAATTAGATTATGGGAGTGTGGTGTATGGCTCTGCCTCCCGTACGGCCCTTTGGCTCCTCTCCGGTTGATAGCCTGCAGGTTGAGTGCGACATCCCTCCCTTGGAGGATCGGAGGTCGTTCCTCATTGCCAAGCACTATCTCCGGATTCTCCGTCTTCCCAACTCTCCTCTGTTCCAGGTGGTTGAGAGGGCGTTCTGCCGGGATGGGGGTTGGTATTTCACCGACACGGTGACCTCTCTCCTCGATGGTATGGGCATTCCTCCTCCATCCGTTATACCGGTCTCTTTCAGGGGTGTTGCACCTTGGGAGAGCACCCCTGTTGCGTGCTGTAGGGCGTTGCGTCCCGTTCGCAGGGCCGATTTTGACTCTGCCTTGCTTCGGTCTCTGTTCCTTCAGCATGCAGCGTGTCACTCTGCATGTGTTGCGGTCTTCACAGATGGCTCGAGGTCGTCGGGGGGCGTTGGGGCCGCGGCTGTTCCCCAGTCGTTTGACCTTGCTCCCCGATGTACCCGTCTCCCTGATGAGGATTCCGTTTTCACGGCGGAGCTCTATGCCATTCTGAGCGCTCTGGAGGTGGTGCGGGAACATCCGGATGGGTCGTTTGTCGTCTATTCGGATTCCCGCAGTGCCCTGGATGGCCTGGAGTGTTTTGACCCTGTCCACCCACTGGTCCGACGAATCCAGCTACTGTGCCATACAATGTTGGGCAACCGCACACCAAATGGGAGGCTCGCACCCGCACTTTAGCCTCTTCCGCACCCGCACTTCCGCGCACCTCTAAGTTTTCGCACTTCCGCACAACCGCACCCGCACCCTACTTACATATATAAAGATTTATCGCAAGGAAATATATGTTTCCATTAATATATTAATACTTTTATATTAATACTTAATATAGCATATACTTTGAAGTTGTAACAAATGTGAAAAATACTTAGTTATGTATATGCACTTACATTTATCAATATCTCAATAACTTTACTACCATATTTAACGGGTGTGCGGACCAATCCGCACACCTTCCGCACCCGCACCTCCGCACCTTTTTGCCGAGGTGACCGCACACCATTTCGCACGTCCGCACAGTGCGAATGTGCGGAAGGTGTGCGGAACTTGCCCAGCTCTGGTGCCATATCCTTGTCGCTTTTGGTGGCAAGGTGGTATTTTGTTGGGTCCCTGCACATGTTAACGTGGCTGGAAATGAGGCTGCCGATCGAGCTGCCCGTTCCGCGTGCCGACTACAGGTTTCACCCATGTCCTCCCCTTTTCCGATTATATCCCTGGCTTCCGTAGGTTTTTGCGCTCCCGGTGGCAGAGTCGCTGGGATGGCGCTACAGATAACAAACTTTGCAAGATTAAACCCAAATTGGGATGTTGGGCTCTTCCTTCCATCGGTCGCGCCATAATGAGGTGGCTCTGGCCCGCCTCCGTATGGCCACACCCACCTGACCCATGGCTATTGATGGCCGGGGATCGGGTGCCCCGATGTTCCAATTGTAACGTTTTACTTACAGTTGCCCACCTCCTGGTGGAGTGTCCACTTTACTCTGCGCTATGCGCAGAGTATTTTCCCTTTTTGGAGAGCGTCGGGCCTTGTGATAGGCTTGGCGCTATTCTATCTGAAGGTCCCTACTTTTCGTTCGATAACCGGGTTGTTCTCCTTCCTCTTTCGCTCCCGACTTCTTTACCGGCTGTGACTCCGCTATGATTTTTTTTTCCCTCCCCTCTTCCTCCCCGTCTATTGTTCATTTTCGTTAGCTGTTCCATAGTCTTCGTCCTGTGTTCGCTCTCCTATCCACCTTTCGTTTGGTGGCCATGAGCGGTCATACTTTGAAAAAAAAAAAAAAAAAAATTCACCAAAACTATTGAGTACAAAGATAGTTCAAAACCTATTCAAATCAGCATCTCAAGCCATTTATATGACAATGTGTTCGATGTGCTGTCCCTCCACTTCGACGATTTTTCGCAACCTCATCCCAAAATTCGATACCACGCTGTGAAAAACCCCCGTCGGAATGTCGACGATTTGACGTTTAATCGATGATTTCAGCTCTTCCAAAGTCTTTGGGTTGCTCTGATAAACTGGTAAACCCGTGTGACAAAAAGAAGTCACACGGATTGAGATCAGACGAATAGGCAGGTCAATCAATGCCGCTTTCATAGTGCTTCCGATAGTCCAAACCAATGACATTCTCTCCAAACTAATGTTAAACAAATGGCGAGTAGTATAGTGTGTCAGCAAATTTTCATCGAATTCTATTCATTCGTCTCGGAGAAAATGTAAGTTACTGTTGGTAGGTACCTTTTGGGCCACCCTGTATTTAATTATTTATTAAAAATGTAGAGATTTTACACACACACATGTATATTGAATGAAAAGTAAACAAAATTACTTCCATAATACAGCTAGTAATAATAATAATAAAAATACAGATATAAAATAAGTAATAATGAAAACTCGTAACAAAAGAGTAAAAAATGACATAAAAAATTGACGTAAAAGAAGAAGTAATAAAAAAACTAAAAACAAAATTACGACTAAAAAAATACATAAAAATACAAGTAATGAAAATACCAACATCGATGTAAATTAGTTATAGACAAACATTTTCATACAGGGTGTTCAAAAAGAAACGCAACCCGAAACAGAAAGAAAAGGGTTAGGTTACAATGATACACGCATTCTCCAATGGGTTGCGTTTCTTTTTGAACAACCTTTACTATAACGCCCACAGTGTACAAGACAAAACCGGACTGGTGAATAGCTTTGGCAATTGGACTGTCTGAATTCTGACTTCTTTGTATTAGACTGTATTGAACACGTCTTGTTATCTTCCGGAAGCTCGAAACATTGTGGGTAGCGAATATTTGAGACGCTGAGCATCTTGGAGGCAACATATGTAAATCTAAAGATATGTTATAAAGCAAATTTAGAATTTTGCCAGAATATTTTTCCATCATTAGCGCACAGTCGCTGCCAGTAAATATTAGCGCAAACAGTACGTAAAAAAGTGTGTTGGTTTTTAGCTCACTTGTGCAGAATTTGGCGTTCTTTATAATCATGTTTGCTTATCGAACAGAAATTTTGATATTGTTTTCTTGTAAATGAGTCGCCGCTCAAGGAGTTGATAGTAATTTGACTCAGATATTTAAACACTTTTACTTGCTCTATTGGTAACCTTTAATTTTGAAAATAATATAGCTGATTGATTTGAGTTTTGGGGGAATTACGTAACCTTAGTTTAGTAACATTAATATTAAATCATGGTTTTGCGAATGTAATTTGCAAATTTTATGATGATGATACAGCCTTCAACTAAACTACTTATTAATGCCATGTCATCGGCATAGACCAAATTATTATATTCGTTATTTATACAACATTGACACTTTGGTCTCATTAAGTGATGGAATTAAACCATCAGTATACACATTAAATAGCGCAGGAGAGAGCAAGGAACTTGTCTAACTTGCATGAAGAACCAAAACATTCGGACAATTTATTGCCCCGACCAAACGTTTGGGGGGTGTACCAAAATTTCAATAAATTTAAAACATATGGTGGAAAATTCTTGTTTTTTAATTGTTTAAATAGAATATTGTAATTTACTCTATCATATGCTTTGCTTATATCCAAGAAACAATTATAAACAGTTGAATTATTGTCACTGTATTTAAATACAATCTCCTTCAGTCAGGCCCTCTCAGAGGGTCAGAGAGGCTCGGGCCACTTCCAACCTTTGAGGTCACTGGCCATAATAAAAATAAAAAATGACGACACATGAAAACAAAATAAAACCATCATTAGCCCAGAAAAAGAATGAAATATAATTTGAATATTTTTTATTTAACAAATGCTTTTCTACCCTTCTTTTGTGCAAATGCACTAATTATTCAAGGAAAATCTCGTTTCGTGCAATGTCACACTTGATATTAAGCATGGCGAGCACATTCAAACGCTCTTGTCCCATAGCTGAACGGTGGTAGTTCTTTACCTGCTCCCACACGTTGAAGGTGCGTTCACCTGAAGCCACTGATGGAGCGAAACTGACAAAAATGCGCAATGCAATTCAATTGTGATATTAGGAAACACCCCAAAGAGTCCAAGTTCAAAGTCAAATTAGTCGCAGTGACTCAAATCGACGTGTAAGACCCGATTGAAATATCAGAAACTGATATATTTTATTAATATTTAATGACATTTTAACCCTTAATATGACAAAAACTATATCAATTAACAAAAAAAAAAGGATATTTTTTACCAAATCATATCTCTTACCTGCTTAAATTTGCAGCTCTAAGCCGAGAGAGTGTGTCACATTTTGGTCCGATAGGGAGGCACATAAAAACAACAAGTCGCGAAACTTAACAAATGCCCCAAAAATTAACAAGTGTCAATTTGAGGCTCCTTTTGAGCTTGAGGCACTCGGAGGGCTGAAATGGCCCACCTGACCCCTCTCTAATTGTCCATCCCTTCAATACAAAAATACACAAATAAGTTGAATGGAATCTTTTAAAACCAAACTGATAAGATGTTCATTAATAATTTAGTTGGTGTAGCGAAAGCTTTTCAAGTAATTTTGAGAACTGGAGGTAGCAGCAATAGGCCCGTAATTATCGCTGGATAGAATGTCCCCATATTTATTTTTAACAAAGGGTACTGCGGAATATTAACCTATATTTTTGTTGTTTAATGTCATTTCATAGCACAAAGATCGGCTGTGGTAACGAATTAAACCTATTTACATTATTTCTTATGGAAAAATAGTCCTCGCTTAGCGCTGTTTCGCTCAACGCTCGGTTTTTCTGGAACCAATTAAGAGCTCTAGCGGGGACTGCCTATATATATATATATATATATATATATATATATATATATATATATATATAGAGAGAGAGAGAGAGAGAGAGAGAGAGAGAGAGAGAGAGAGAGAGAGAGAGAGAGAGATATCAGGTGTGCCTGTTCTGTTCTGTTGTGTTTTACATTACTTAATTTTTAATACAGCTTCTTTTGTTCTACAGAAATATTTTTATAGGTCAACTAAAATGCTGTCTATACGTACGTGGTGGTGCAAAATACTGTAAGTAAAACTGAATACTGGTCTAGCTGGCCCCTAAATGGCTAAAATCGCCTTTGAAAAACATTTACTTTCAAAAAATGTTGCGTACTCAATCATTTTACATTAATCAACGTTTTTCTTTTTCAGATTTAGAACAATGGGTTTGACAGAAAGCGACAAGTACATCATCAAATCTTTACGAGAAGAAAAGCGAATGTCCTTGACACAAATTCTAAAAGAGTATCCAGATCGCAACTGGAAAAAACCCACTGTTGCAGCATTTTTGAAAAAACTCCGTGAAACTGGCAGTATCCAACGTCGTGCTGGGAGTGGCCGGCCAAAGTCTACTAGAACTGCAGAAAACATGAAATTGTAAGTGAACTTGTTTTAAGTCAGGATGACCAGCCAGGAACAAGTAAAAGTGAGCGCGAAATTACGAAGATGACTGGTATTTCGCGCTCTTCAGTCCAACGGATAATCAAAAAAGATCTTCATTTAAAAACATTTAAGAGAGTGACTGTTACAGCTCTATCCAACTTAGTGAGAAGAAAACGAATGGACAGATGCAAAAAACTGTTGCCGAGATTTCGATCGAATGCAGCAGTGGAAAAAATCTGGTTCTCGGATGAGAAAAAATTCACGGTTGAAACGCCTAGAAACACACAAAATGATCGTGTTCGTTCGCGAAGTCCAAGAAAAAAGGACATTGAACCATCTCGACTCTTGCGCGAGAAAACTCATTTTTCTAAGTCTGTAATGGTCTCTTTCTGCATCATCTAAAAAAAACATCAATAATTTTTATCACGCGTGGTGTGAAAATTAACGCAAAATACTATCGTGATGCTATTTTGTCTCCAATGCTATCCGAAATCAGGGAGAACACAAATGACTTTGTCTTTATGCCCAAGAAACAGTCACATACCTCAGGGCTCATTCCCCCAGCTTTATCGAACCGGAGAACTGGCCGCCCAGCAGTCCTGATCTAAATCCCATTGACTACTTCGTGTGGTCAGCATTAGAAGAAAAAGTCTACCGTGGTCAGAAAATTAGAAACGCGCTTCATCTTCGAGAACGAATTCTTGCTGCTTGGGAAAGTCTTACACAGGAGTCGATTGCAAAGGCTATTTCTAAATGGAAAGCAAGATTGCAAGCTGTCGTTGATCGTGACGGAGGCCACATCGAGTCTTTTATCAAAAACTGAACGGGATAGGGTTTGTTTATCTATTGAAAATCTCATATTAAAATTTAAATCAGTGGTGCACAAACTTTTCTGATGTGAGGGCCAAGCGAAGAAAATAACTAAATGTATTAGCCTACTTACTTTCCATCTAAGTCATAAATTGGGTCACTTTTATATTCTAACTTTTTCATTGAATTGAAAAGACCCGTGGGGCCACTGAAAAGACCCGTGGGGGACACATTTGGCCCGCGGACCAGGGTTTGTGCATCACTGATTTAAATGAATCATTGAGTTATTTTCCGCAACATTTTTTGAAAGTAAATTTTTTTCAAAGGCGATTTTAGCCATTTAGGGGCCAACTAGACTCTATCATGTTAAAGACATATTTGAAAGGGAATTGATTAAATTTTATTTTTATTTTTATTTCAAGTCTCTAGCTACAACGGCCACCGAAATATTCGTGATAAAAAATGGGTCTCGTTTTTTTTGGGCCACCCTATATATATATATATATATATAATATATATATATACAGGGTTATTGCAAAAGAAATACGACAGTTTCAAATATTTATTAAACCAAAACTATTTATGATATTGACATTTACTATGCACAGTTTTATAGAGTCTTGGAATATTTTACAGCAACTTACAGATGTTCGATGTGTGCACCCCTAGTCACACGGCATATATCAGCGTGGTAGTCGATTTCTTGCCAAACACGCGTTAACATATCTTCATCAACACTATGATATTGACATTTACGATGTACAGTTTTGTAGAGAAACGCTTGAAGTTTTAGCACGTCGTACGTAAGCAACGTCGTACGCTTGGCAGTGTGCCAATAAGGCTGTCGGCAACAGCGTGTGTACAGTGTTCCACTATCAGTGACCAGTTAGCGAGCAGTGAGGTACGATGCCTGCTAATGCTGTGGAGAAGGCGTTTTGTGTGCTTGATTTAAGCAAAACGAATTCCGTTACTGTTGTGCAACGGCATTTTAGAACACGTTTCGGGAAATCGCCGCCGACTAGACAATCCATCTACGATTGGTACAGGAAATTTGAAACAACAGGATGTTTGTGTAAAGGTAAAAGTCCTGGAAGACCACAGGTATCTGAAGAACAAGTGGAGCGTGTTCGTGCCAGTTACCTACGCAGCCCACAGAAATCCACAACGAGGGCAAGTCTGGAGTTACAAATTCCACAACCGACTGTTTGGAAAGTTTTGCGGAAACGGTTGAAAATGATTCCTTACAAGCTGCAGATATTGCAAAGTCTAAGTGACCAGGACAAAAACACACGCCGTGATTTCTGTACAGAAATGCAGGAGCGATGTGAAGATGAAGATGGGTTTATGGAGCGTCTAATTTTCAGCGACGAGTCGACTTTCCACATCAGTGGGAAGGTAAACAAACAGAACGTTCGCATATGGGGTACTGAAAATCCTAGAGCAACAGTGGAGCATGTGCGAGATTCTCCAAAGGTTAATGTTTTCTGTGCTATGTCCTGTAAAAAAGTGTATGGCCCCTTCTTTTTCGCAGAGAAAACTGTAACAGGAGCTTCTTATCTCGACATGCTAATGAATTGGCTGATGCCTCAACTGCACGAAGACAGTGACAACTTCATTTTTCAACAGGATGGAGCCCCGCCCCACTGGCACCGGCAAGTTCGACATTACCTCGATGCAAATCTTCCAAAGCGCTGGATTGGCTGCGCAACAGCTGACAACATGTCACTCATACGTTGGCCACCACGAAGTCCAGATCTAACAGCTTGCGACTTTTTCTTATGGGGATATGTCAAAGACAAGGTGTTCGTCCCTCCCCTTCCTGTTAATTTAGATGATCTGAAACAACGTACCACAAGAGCTGTTGCTAGTGTTAATGAAGATATGCTAACGCGTGTTTGGCAAGAAATCGACTACCGCGCTGATATATGCCGTGTGACTAGGGTGCACACATCGAACATCTGTAAGTTGCTGTAAAATATTCCAAGACTTTCTCTATAAAACTGTGCATAGTAAATGTCAATATCATAAATAGTTTTGGTTTAATAAATATTACGGTAAGTAATATTTCATTTTCAGATATGGATGGAAAATTAACGAAAGCACCATAGGTTCAAGTATTACACTATTTATTTACTAAAATTACCTCAACATATTCCTCTTTCGTTAATATCCCAGCTATATCTGAAAAAAAAAAAGGAATTATAGTGCGCAAATTTTGTTACATCAGAAGTCCCGTCCCAGAATTTAAATTCTGTACCGATTCATTGATTTGTTGTACCTGGTATTCCATACCTCACCCTCTCGTCTATTGTTAATTTCGCAGCCATCCCCTACCTAAGAGAAAAAATAATATATTACAGTCAACACCGAAAATTCGAATGATGCGCGACTTTTGTGCCACCCTGTATATATATATATATATATCACGCATGATGCGTAATTCCACAAATATCTCCACCAAGATTCGAACGCAGTAGGCTACCTCTA
Organism: Bathynomus jamesi; assembly: GCA_023014485.1. Lineage (NCBI taxonomy): Eukaryota > Metazoa > Arthropoda > Malacostraca > Isopoda > Cirolanidae > Bathynomus > Bathynomus jamesi. Next base: position 1,726,079 of record JAJOZX010000229.1, read on the forward strand.
AAGATAATGGAAGGTGAGAGCGTTGACCAATGCACTACGACAACGTAAAAACTACCACAGCTTAGCGCATGGGAGGTTCAACACCTGAGGACACGCATGAAACGTGATATTTCATCTATGGGTTCCCATTGTTACACTAGAAATGTAAATGAAATGCTGTCAGTACCTTGAGTGCAGAGGAAGCTAATAGAGAAAACACTTCTGGACACGAAAGCGTTGTGTGTTCCTTGGGTGCTGAAATATACGCCAGGTTGTGCTCACCTTAACTTCTTGTAGCGCATCAGTCAGCGCCCTTGCCTTCTACAGTATTTAAGAGATGCTAGGTTCAAATCCTCTGGGTGTATTTTTGCACACACACACGTGTGTGTATATATAACCTTTAACCTTTGGTTAGCTTCCGCCCGAATTGTTCATTCTGACGAAAGTCAAGTTTTTCACTCCACCTTAGACCTAGTTTAACGTGGAATCAGAACCACGCCCCACCAGCAGCCCAGCGTCTTAACACTAGGCCACCCAGGGTACCCATTTATCTACCAACCACTTTCTTTATTGTGGAAGGATGAACAGCTGGGGTTTGCTGCGCGCCGGCTGCCGTCACCGGGTCTTGCCCGGGGCCGATGGATTCGTAGTCAGCGACGCTAACCACTACACCACCGAGGCGCACGTATACAGTGTGTCCGTAAAGTCATGGTGGGATTTTAAATAGCTATATTATTGCAACGAAACATGATAATGAGATGAAACAATGCCAAATTGAAGAACAACTCTCAAAGTTGTATCTTGTAGTTAGTCTAGGCTAAGCTTAACCTTTATCTCGTAGTTAGTCTAGGCTGTCCACATGCCTATGTTGAACATGAGCGTAATAGCCCGAAAGTTAATGTGTGGTGTGCTCTAGCACGAGATCGAGTGATTGGCCCATTTTTCTTCGCGGAACCCACTGTGACGTCACACAACTACCTCGCTATGTTGGAACATTTTGCAGTACCCCAATTTATTGACAATAATGTCATCTTTCAGCAAGATGGTGCTCCTCCGCACTATGCCAACGTTGTTCGAGAATTCCTTAATGAAAAATTTCCACAGAGATGGATAGGAAGAGGAGGATGGAAGCCATGGCCCCACGCTCTCCGGACCTGACACCTTTGGACTTTTATTTGTGGGGTTACGTCAAGCAAAGCGTGTACAGTGTACCCATTAGGGATATTATCACTTGCACGAGCGAATCACGGAAGCTATCGCATCTGTCACTCCTGATGTTCTTGGGCGTGTGTGGCTGGAATTGAATCACCGCCTAGATGTCTGCAGGGCTACCAGAGGAGCCCATATCGAACTACGTTAAATAAAGTTATTCTTTTAGAGTTGCTCTTCAATTTGCCTTTTTTTCATCTCATTATCATGTTTCGTTGCAATAATATAGCTATTTAAAATCCCACCATGACTTTACGGACACACTGTATATCCGACTCCAGTAATCATGCAAGTTTCATAATCAGTTAGTAATTTTTAAAAAATTATTTTTAGAAATGGCATAATTAAAGAATCATATATATATATATATATATATATATATATATATATATATAATATATATATATATATACTGTATATATAATATATATATAATAATATATATATATATAATATATATATATATACTGTATATATATATATATATATATACATATATATATATATATATGTATATATATATATTATATTATATATATATATATACATATATATATACTATATATATATATATATATATATATATATATATATATATATATATATATAAATTCTTTAATTATGCCATTTCTAAAAATAATTTTCAAAAAATTACTAACTGATTATGAAACGTGGCATGATTACTGCAGTAGGATGGAAGTTTTTTTCACGCACATAACACCTTCAGAGAATCTTCTCTTTTACGAAGTTCTGTAACGAATCCAGAAAATGCAATTTTTATCACGACCTCCAACGGTTCAGTATGGAACGGGTTTCAGTTTCAGTCGCTACCTTCAGATCGTCCAGTGCTCTGGGATTTTTTTTAAGACTTTATTCTTCACACATGTATCCCAAAAGAAGAAATCACAGGGATTGAGGTCAGGTGACAGAGAAGATTATGTAATACCTCAATCATGAAGGTGGGGGGTACATATGGAACAGGACTTCCAGCAAAATGTTTCATGCAAAAAGTCCAAAATAACATTTATTGCATGAGATCTTGCGCCGTGTTGCTGAAACCAAACTTTGTCCATCATTTCTTGATCATTAAGAATTGGGATGAACTGTTCTTGGGGGGATACGGAGGTAAAAAATTTTGGTTCACCGCTGTGTCAACAAATGCTGAGCTAAAGATATCACTTGATGACGGTAGGCGCCAAACTATGACGCGTTACGGATGAAGCTCATTACACTATGTAACAAAATTTTGGAACATTTGTATTTATCTTATTTTTTTTGCGTTTCTTTATGTTTTTGGGTGCGCTGAATTAAAACATCGCATCAGTTTTCTGAGAACTCTAGTTTCTTCTGAAAACCATAATCTATTTTTTGTACCTAGTGGCTTATCAGAGAGCAAAATCACAATGAAGAAAAGGAAAGGAAAATAAATATATTTCATATTTAAAGATATATAATGTATATATAATGCACCCAAATATGCTCACAAATCTAAACGAATAATGCTTAAAAATGTACATTTTTTGGCTATCTTGGTGAAAACGTTCACCATGTTCTTCATTTACGTCACCCAAATTTGATCTGAAGGATTCTAAATGCGAGTCCAGATAGTGTAACTTCAGAGACATTTACAACCTAACCTTTCAAAATGTTTGAGTAGATTTTCTACTAGCGCTTTGTAGATGTCTTTCTTCTTGTTACCTAAAATTCCATGGACTACAAGCCGAAATGACTGTCAAGCATTTTTTTCAAGAGCTTTCATTTTTTCTTCTAACTCTTTAGATGCTAACATGCATGACTTGACGTCCAACAAATATGCATCCCTTGATTTTAGCTTCAGAAAATTTAGGAAACATTTAACGTATATGATAAAGAGCATCACTTTCAGCATCCAAAGCTTTGATGAATTAATAAGAATTAATAAGACCAAGCTTGATATGCAGCCGGGGTAGCAAAATTTTGTCTGTTGGAACAAGTGCTTCGTTAAGAACATTGTGCTTGCTGGATTAAGCTCATTTCTCACGAGCCATTCCTTTCTGACAAAATGCTCACCATCTGCTCTGCTGTCCCAAAGGCAAAGGAAACACGAATATTTAGTGTAACCGCCCTGTATTCCAAGCACGAATCCTATCATTTTGAAGTCTCCACATACATCCCATTTATGTTCACTAGTTATTTTGTCTAGCAACTGCTTTACATTTTCATATTCTTCCTTCAATTCAACCAAATGAGCCACAGAAATAGATGCAAACATGTTTCCATTATGTAGTAGGACGCCTTTTAAACTTCTAGTTGAAGTGTCAATAAACAAATGCCAATCAGCAGGGCTGTATTCAATTCCTGTCTCAGCAAAAAGGCCATTCACATCATAGCAGTAGCAAAGAGCTCGATGCAAAATAGGAGTAGAAAGAAGCGTATCGCAAATGCCTATTCCTGTAGAAAGAGATCTTGACACTTGGGTCCAAAAGATTCCACTCAATCGGGACGTCATAATTTCTGCATTGGTTTTCGTAAGGTTCATATCCCTGAGGACCCTGACTAGGTCGTCTATGTCTTTCTGGTTGGGGAAATGGGTGACGTATTGAAGCTTGCCTCGAAATCAGCATCTTCATCTTCATGAGGATATTAAAGGCGTTTCTTCTATTTCCTCCATGGTGGGTGGGGTAAAAACTGGGTATGGAACGGATAATCTTCATTATGGGGGACTGGGGCAATAGAAGATGAGATATTTAGATAGAGGGCATTTTTTCGACCTTTACCTCTCTTGAAGAGTGAAATGTCTACCATGCAGAAGTAGCAATCATTGTGGTGATTGGTTTGCTCCCTCCAAATGCGAGGAATAGCAAATGGCATGCCTTTTCTGGTACCTCGCAGCCATCCTTCTAATGTGGAACGGCAGCTTCCACAGCAAAAGTGAGGTGCCCATGATTTATCTTCATCGCCCATGGGCATGACAAAGTAAGCGTGATATGCTAGTAGTATAGTCGCAAAAGGGGAGAGTGCAAGAATGTTGCAAGTGATCACGTAATGTTGCAAAGGGTGGGGTGGGGTTGTTGCAAAGGAGGGTGGGGGTTGTTGCAAGGGGGGTGTTGCAAAAGAAATCCCCCCAAAGAGGCCTTTGTTGCCAACCCCAAAATGGGGTTGCAAGGGGCATGCAACTTGGAGGCGGAGTTCTTCCCCAAGCTATTCCCCCCAAAGGGCCAGAAAGGAGAGAAAGGAGGTGGTGTTCACCTGGCAGGAGCCAAGTGCATATTAAGACCAGCGAGTAGGCGTTGTTTTATAGGCTCCTAATCAGCCAGTTGGCTTAGAAGGCGTAAATGGCTTGAGTTGCCAGATAGCGCCATGTATTCAGTTTGTGCTATATATTTAATTCTAATCGAAGACTGAGTTGCCAGATACCATTGTATACATTATTATAGACTCCTAATCAGCCAGTTGGCTTAGAAGGCGTAAATGGCTTGAGTTGCCAGATAGCGCCATGTATTATGTTGCCAGATACCACTTTTTAGCATTATTATGGTGAGTTGTCTCACTAAACAATTAAAAGATTTCGTGCCATGTATTCAGTTGCCAGATACCACTTTTTAGCATTGCCAGATACCATTGTATACATTTAGAATTCCGCTAGTAGGTTTAGAAGGCGTAACATGTTATAATTAGAATTAAAACAACATTGCATCATTCTGTTTATTATAAATATATAGAAAATAAATATACATTTCAATAATCAGAAATATATACACACAATTATGGATATATAGAAAATAAATATACATTTCAATAATAATTGAGGAATATGCATATAAACAAAAAAATATATATACACACAATTATGGATATATAGAAATAAATATACATTTCAATAATAATAGAAATATGCATATAATCATAACAGTACAGGAGAAATATCACGCAAACTATATAAATACATTTCCTTTTTTTCAAAATACTAAACTCGGTCTTAATCGAGTTTACAATTACATCATTATTGCTCTGCATTACGCAGTATATGCGGTTTAATATTTCACCGCTTAAAGTATAGGGAAACCTGTATTCGATATGAAGGGCTTTCATATCGTTCAGTACTATTTTTGTTCCCACTTTACAACTGGTTGGTAAGTCATCTTTTAATACGTCTAGAATACAATCAAAAGCACGCACAAAGAGTTCATCGTTAGCTACATTATTAAACACGATTATAAACACGCTTTTCCAATCGAGGGTTTATTTCTACCGACTCGAGCTTTTCAATCGTGAACTCACTCAACATAGCTGCAATTGAAATAATCTAAATCGTTACAACTGCGCGTTATATAAAGAAATAGTTCTTCAGGGTGAACGGTGTAGGTGAGCTCAGCCTTGTACCGATCAATTGCTTTGTACCAAAGTTCATGGTATTTCAAAGTGTCAACTTTTTAAATAAACGTCCAGCTCTAGACCATTCTCACCCTGTTCAGCCCTACACTCGGTAAACCCATCGAGCAGAGCGGTGTATGCGTATTCAAGTACTGTATCAAAATAAAGCATATCCGTAACACGCGCGTCTAATATAGGTTTCAGCTTGCGGAATCCGACGATTTCAAACATTCTGTCGAGGATGAAACGGTTTCGCGTAGGAACAAGAGCGTTATTATCAGAAGCATTCTTCCACATCAACCGTATATCAATGCACGGCCGATCGTTATTTATACACAACGTACATACAACGGCGTATGAGGGTGCGTCACTAATCTGCTCTCTTCTTGTACCTACGTTAGCAGGTATTTTATAACGACCTTCACTCCACTTCTCAACTATCACGAAGATTCTATTCATCTCCTCGACACTTAAATAAACCCGTTTGTTTGTTTGTCTACATTCCGTTTCCAGTACATAGCTAACGGTACCGGATTTACGCCTGAACACGCGCAACGATTTTGTCACGGACACATCGTACGAGGCGTTGAGAATGCTGCTCAAAGGAAGTTCCATCGTATTCGAGGAGCGCACGTCCACTCGGTTCAAGCTCTGAGATAACTATGAGCCGTGTGAGGCACGCAGGTAGGCAGGAACGGTTCGACTCGATGATACGTGAATGGGGTTGTTCGAACTCGTATGATCCGCGAGTCGCACCGAATTGTTGTACATATTTGTTTTTCCGGTACAAGAATTAATTTCATCACTACCAGACTACGCACCAGACAGTTTACCTCAGGATAAGAACTAGGCACATTTTATGTTTTACTAAACATCTTCACACTCCGGCGCACTATTTGAGAGGAACATATGCTCATATTTTTCCTTTCTGCCCATCAAACGATACTCGTCTCTAAAGTCTGTTAAAAACTCACGCAGGGCACTAGCCACAACCTCACTATGAACCTCATCATGATATACATTAATATAGTGATAAAAATACTTAAGATTGTCCATGATCACGAGATTCACATTTTCAGTCGTAGGGTATGAGTAATCGACATGGTGTAGCATGACGTAATACCGCTTGTCACACCACCCATCCGCAAGACTCATTATCCATACCTGCTGCTTCTCTTCTGCACGCGTTGTTTCTTTTACTTCACGGTATATGTGAGACTTTATAAAGTTTAGCTCTGCAACATACTTCAGCACATCGTCTGTGCAACGAAAGCCTTCAACGGTCTCACCAGAACATCCGTAGTATTTGTCCATCTTGGAACTTCGCACAATCCAATGTGGTTTTAAAAGAGGCATAGGAGGGGGGAATAGGAAGTTTTTCGGTATCCACCACATCCTGGCACTTTGCTGAATACCATTTCATAAACGTTGTACAAGCAATATTAAAGGTAGCCATTTGAATACACGTCTGATCTTTTCTTCTGAATACACGTCTGATCTCTCGGGCTTACTGCAGTCGACTGACCACGCAGGGACTCCCAGATAGTAGCATGACTCACGGTCTTACAGTGGGCGGAACTTAGAACTTTCACCTGCGCGCGCACACACACACAAAGGAGAAAGTGAAACGCTAATTGAAACATGATTTATTTAATAAACGAGATATTCAAGTTATATATATATATTTACAAATACGATTTAATAAACGAGATATTCAAGTTATATATATTTACAAATACGTGTAATAAATCAATAGATACGATTATACAAGACAAATACGTGTCAGTTATCAATAGAAGCATCAAACGTTATGTTATCCAAAGGGCACGGTATCATAGATACCAGGTAACTGGTAACGTTTCCTATAGGTGTTACGGCACACCTTCGTACCCCTAAGTTCCTTCACGCCCCCCAGCTTCTGCGCCCGAAAATTGTGAGTGCCTACAATTAGTTGGGGAGGTCGTTCGCCCTCATCATCGTCCAAACACACTAGATCCTTCAACGATTCAAAGTTAACAACCCGCCGATTCGCATGGTTGAGCGTAATACCCTTTGCCTTCACGATATATTTCATTTCCTCCCCCACCCTGACCCGTACCCGATAAGTTTTAGGTCCTGTTGAGACAAAAGAGTCGGCGTATGCGTTGTCCCCATACTCATCCTTGATCTCATCAGTGAGCTCGCCGAGGAACTCCCCAATAGCGGGCATGTATTCACCCTCCCTCTCTGTGAATATCACGCTATCTGTATCGGCATACAATACTCTCCGCCCAAGAGAATGCAATAGACCCCAAAGTTTTATACGGGCGTAGGCTGTTGTGAAGCTGGCCACAGGTATGTTTGTAACCCTTGAGGTATCTGTGGCCAATTCAGTGTTGTTGTACTTTATTATGTAAGTATTACCTACATTCACGATCTCCATGACCTCTTTATCGGGAGCATTGGCATAATCCCAGACATCGCTATAACTTTGTGCCAAATGAATGTTCCCTTTGCCGGCATTCTGCGCAAATTTCCCCATAGACTGTTTAGACACAACTTTGCACTAAAGCGCTTGCCAGGATTCTTTACAATTTGGACACGATCAAGTTGTATACCTTCGCGGTCGCGGTAACGTTGGATATAGGCAGACTTTTCATCTTCGGTATCAACTCCTCGCGGATACCCTGCCTCAACCTTATCCTTCAAAAAGGCGTTTATATATGGTGTGAAAAGGTTGGGTAGCTTCTGAAACCTCCACACCTCATGTATCTTCAGTATTCTATAACCATGGCGTACGGCTAGGACCAGCTCAGGACTTGTATATACGCCTCCGATCTTACGCTGGTGGGGTATATGGTTACAATCGCCGTTATCCTCTTCCGCGCACTTCACGCACAGGGGAAACATGAGCTTGTCGTCGATAACGACAGGCAAGATCGGCATCCATAAATTGCGTGGGGGGAGTACGTCTACGAAAGAGCGCCCAAAGTAACGATCATTCAAATTTTTGAAAATTCATTGATGGAGGGTAGGCTAGGTCCCACCAGTTTCTCAGGAGCGCCCACGGGGTACGGATTGCTCTTCATCACGTATGGGTATAAAGAACAGAAATCGTAGTAATGGAGCTTCACGCCCTCCGTAGGTGGAAAGTATAGTCTGAATGGATTTGTACGTCCTCCAAACAAGCTATCACCACATTTGAAAGGATCCAGCACCATTGAACGCTTGATCGTGTTTATTTCCTCACGGTACACCTCGTCTGTCTCCATCCGTGCATCATATTCATGCTCCCACAAGACTTTGTGAGAGAACTGTGATCCTATAAGTTGATCGCGGGTGCGGGTCCATGCAAGACAGTCGGCAGGAGATCTACCGTGGATATCTCCGGCGATTCCGCACTCAGGACGGGGGCATCCATGCCACCAGCATCCGTTAAAGGAGTACACAGTCTTCACACCAGTGACACGGTTTTCACTTAACCCATCAACCCAAAAAACACGTCCATTAATCTTAATGGGTACTTCACCCGTGTTGCGGGCGTGCTTTATGTATACACCTGTCTGTTGCTGTAGGTGTATGAGCCAGTAAATAGCCTTGTGTCCGTAACTGCGGGGTTTGTTTCGGTGAATAATGGCTAAGGTGTCTTTAGGCATGAAGTTATTCTTGAACACCGTAAAACATAATGATGCGATGGTGGTTGCGACTTGCAGTGGATCGCATTTGAAACGGGCTATGTACATCCTTCTAAAGGCCTGGAAACATACTCTAAGCACGCGCACATCATTCACGCAATAACGCTCACATTCATCCGCTATATTATAAGGGTTACTTTCATTAAAACTGTTGTAGTATCGATCAAAGTCTCCACGTTCATCCATACAGTCATAGTAAAATAATGTTTGGGTGGTGGTGGGCCTACGTAGTTTAAAGTCTCGCTGGTGAGGAAAGTGTAAGGGAAGTAGCCTTTGGAAACTTCAGCTGCTACTCCCATCACCTTGGGTAGCTTTGCTAATTTACAAGGTGTGAATAATAAAGTTTTAAATTGTACATTGCCTCTTATCTGCATCTGTATTAATTTGTTGCCTCTTTTCAATGGATCACCTGTAAATATCTCAGAGGATTCGTGTTCAAGCATCTCCTTATAAAGGAACTGCGTGTCAAACTTTGCCCCGTTATGGGCGAGAATATACACAGTCATTTTTTTTAACTTGTCGGCTAACTTGACAATATAGGACACAAATAGTTTCACAGGACTATCGCGGACATTCGTTTTAAAAACGTTTGTCCGTTTACCGCATTTGGGGCACTCGTCACATTCGATACCCATACACTCATCACAGATGGTCTGGCTCACAAGTAAATGTGGAATTACCTCTTTGGTTTCAACGTTCGTATATGTTTCTATTCGTAGTATACAGTTATACAAGGGTTATTTTTAGGCTTAGCATCTTCATATAACATACATGCTTTACTCCATCCGCCTTATATTCCTCCTGGCATGTAGGACAGTGAATTTCGTCACATTTGTGCTTAAATTTCCCCCAATTATCCATTGTGTGAAACATACCACATTCATAGATTCTCATTTTCCTGCACGTGCCAATTGATTTATGGAAATCAAAGCAGTTATTATTGAAGAATGTGCGTCTACACACATCACAGTCTCTCTCCTCAGCTTCAACTACACGGCTTTCACATTTGGTGCTTTTACACTGCTCACATACCATGTGACATTCTTTACAATGTCTCACTATATCATCCGCAAACTCGAGGCATCCCTTACACAAATCATGATGTCCCCCATATTTTCGACTTTTGTCATAACTCGCGTAAAGCCACCTTATATTACGGATGGGGAGATACGTTGTCCCTGACAATCCTAAAATAAGTAGGGGTCTTGTACGATCTCACACAGCTTTTAAAAACATACACAGTCCTACGACGATCATCCAACCCAAATACAACTATACGGACATTCATTTCCTGCTCTACCATTCTCAGCTCTTCAGGACCCATATTACAGTCAAATTCAAGTTCACAGTCTACAGCTAGTTTACGGGCACGTTCCACGACCGTAGGCAACCAAATTTTTTGAGTCCGTGTATTTTGTACAGTAAACATATGTGTTAAGAGTACTGCTATAAAGCCGCAACCACGATCGACGTTTATATGCTTTCGGTAAATAGTCAGAGAATTGAAGTTAAGAGTATACGGTATGGCACTATGGCCCGCAACACGGAATACACGGTCAATATTTACCGTGAAGTTGTCCATATTAAAGGCTATACTACTTTGGGCGGCCTGCATTATACGTCCTAATATATATTCTACATCTTCAGCCGCCAAACGTCTAAATGTCACTATCACCCAATAATCATCTACATCACCGTCATCTGACCCGAATCCAAAGGACAGAGCTGACTTCACGCTCGTCGCGGATCTGAAGAGCAAACTCTACAATACGCTGTACAACCCGGCGTAGCCCGCGCTCAATTCCATTGCTATACATGGCTCTAGGGTCGACCCTGACTCTATACCAATTTCTAGTCAAGCTGGGGTGGGGGCTGCGGAGCGCACCAACTCAAACGTTATAGCATCCTCAACAGAACGGGGGGGCAACTTTGGCGGATGAATTAGTGGATATATTAGCGGAAGGTGCTGCTGGGGGCCTGTTGCGTAGGAGGTTGAGGGTTGGGGATCTATTATTGTAGACTTAACAGAACGGGGGGCAACTGTGGCGGATGAATAAGGGGATATATTAGCGGGAGGTGCTGCTGGGGGGGTTGTTGCGTAAGAGGTTGAGGGTTGGGGATCTATTACTGCTGCAACAGGCGCGTATTTCGGTCGCTTTATACCTGACGTGGTGTTCTCATACCTCCGCTTTGGACGTGCTACCGGTATCGCTAGTGAGGGTTCGTTGGCAGGGGAGGAGATTACAACTACACTGTCGTCGAGGTCATCCGTAATGTCAATGATGGGATGCTCTACCTCATCGTCATTCACGGTTCTGTGGGAGAGAAAGCAAAATATAAGGAACAGCACTCAAAATTTGTAATATTTTGTAAATGACCCACTTAGGAGTGTGACGTGTTAGAAATGGACTCTGTAGAAAAATTCAGATTCACGAGTCCATCCACATGTATTATATCTGGACCTACAGGATGTGGTAAAACTGTGTTTATGCTTAAAATCATTAAAGAAAAGGGAGAGATGTTCTCGAAATTTGTGCATAAAGTTATATGGTGCTATTCGACGTATCAATCAGTGTTCAACGAGTACCAAGATGATATTTTGTTCCACAAAGGCGTATATGACGTTAATTCGTTAAAGGGAAATGAACATACAGTTATTGTAATTGACGATCTCATGTTGGAGATGGATAAAACGTTTGCCGAGACATTTACAGTATTCTCCCACCATCTTAACATAAGCGTGTTCTTCATCAATCAGAATCTATTTTTCAAAAATAGATACATGCGCGATCTGTCGTTAAATACGCAATATCTAGTCTTATTCGCACAACGTAGAGATGTATCACAAATTGGGGTATTAGCCAATCAAATGTTCCCGAATCAGCGTAAGGAGTTTTTGGAAGTTTATAAAGAAGCTACAAGCACGCGTTACGGATATTTGCTTTGCGACCTTCATCCGCGAAACACGTTTAGAGTGCTTCTACGAACGAATATATTTCCAAACGAGCCTGAAACGGTGTATATTCCAGAATGACAAAGAGACTAAATACCGTGAATTAATAAAAATCTATCATCGACTGCCCCGGGCAATGCAGCAGATGTTTATTAAAAATATCGACGCCGACTTTTTAAAATGCATCTGTGAAATCTGTCTTAACGTTATAAATTGCAATGTATCAATGAAAACCGCTCAGAAGGCTCGCCTACGCCGCTACAAGAACATAATACGTGCACTCGCTCGTAAAAGTCAAACTGTAGCGAAGAAAATACGAATTATTGTACAAACAGGAGGGTCACTTCTCCCCATCTTATTTTCAGTTTTGGGTCCTTTACTGACTAGATTAATATAATGAAGAAAGTGGTAGTGATTCCCCACGAGGTGTACGCTTCACTGCAAAGGAATCCAGACACGGATCTAGATCCCCGTAAAAGCAGACTTAAAAGAATGGAAAGCGAATTGCTAGCCCTATTAAACAGTGAAAAAACACCTGATGAGAAAAGAATCTTATACCAAGAAGCTCTGCAGAAATTTCTCACGAGTACGAAAATTATAAGAGCCCTACAGAGATTCCTGTGGTTATTAGGCACAGCACGGGGGACGATGGACATGGCGACATAGGATCTGAGCCCGACGATACAGCTGACCAACCAAAAATTAAGGGGTTAGCCACACAACATATCGAACATGTATTAAAAAGCACCCTCCCACATACATTGATGAGTAAAGGCTTAAGTCTTTATAATCTATTGAATGAGGATCCAGCCATACAATGAACCGATACAGGCGAGATCATTGTGGAAGGATCAAAGGTACAGGGATCGAATATCGTAGACATTGTCCATGATCTGGTGAGAAAGTGGGATAGGCCATCGCCATCAGGATGGAAGCATATTAAAGCAAGACTACAACAAATAAATGTCCCTAAAACGTTGATAGGAAATCTGAACAGGTTAAAAGACTTGGAACATGCAACGCATGTGACACAATTGAAGGCGCCGTCACCCCGGCGGTAACACCTTTGAAGAGGAGCAAGAAGAGGTTAAACCAACCCTACCCACGTGCCTCTAAAATACGCAAATGGCTAACGTATTAACTAAACGCTATTATGACATTTCTAACCCATCCTCTTACGGCGGCGTAGATAGACTATACAGAAGTGTTTACGGAGTAGGAAAAAAAGATGTTGAAAGATTTTTGAGGGAGCAGGACGCTTATACGCTTCATAAGCCTGTGAGAAAAAGGTTTAAAACAGCCAAGACAACGGCTTCCTCGATTGATTCTATTTGGCAAGCAGATTTAACAGACATGCAAAGATATTCTGTGTATAACGATGGTTACCGCTACATTCTATTCATAATAGACGTATTCTCTAGATATCTGTGGCTAGTTCCTCTGAAAAATAAACCACCTGAAACAGTTGCTAAAGCCACCAAAACGCTAATGTTAAAAGAAAACAGGGTTCCTGGCTATTTTTGTACGGATATGGGGAAGGAATTTATAGGCCGTGCTTTTCAAAACATGTTGACAGAGTTTAATATCAGCTATTACACAACCAATTCTATACATAAGGCTTCTTTAGCTGAAAGAGTTCAGCGCACCATAAAGGAACGCATGCACCGTTATTTTACACATAAAAACAGATTTCTAGACATTCTGGAATCATTGGCTTCATCCTACAACCGCTCACACCATCGCACGATTGGGACAACACCTAACGAAGTTTTAGAAAGAGGTACGCTCCAGAGAAGAGATGGATCACCAACACCACTACCACACTCGGCGCGCTTCAAAATCAATGATTATGTAAGGCTGTCGCGTTCGGGGAATAAATTCGCAAAGGGTTTTGAGCAAGGATGGACACGCGAGATTTTTAAAGTTAGGGCTATGAGACCTAAAGGTGAGATAATGATGTATTACATTGAAGATTTGAATGGGGAAGAAATCTCAGGAGGTTTTTACCGCGAGGAATTGCAGAAAGTTGCGTTTAATTTAGGAAAAAATGTTTAAAATTGAGAAAATTTTAGGAAGCAAAGGTTCAGGAAAGAGAAAAATGTACCTGGTGAAATGGCTAGGATACCCAGAAAGCTTCAACACCTATATAAAAGCTGATGCAATAATGAAGCTTAAATAGTATGCAACATGGCTCCTAACCATTTCTACGTCACACTCCCGTCCTCCTTGTCCCTGTCTGTACACCCTAACAACACACTAGCCAACTTTGTAACAGAACCCCACAAGCACATTGAATTGGGTCGTGATTCGTATGAGGTGGGGATATGCGAAATTCAGCTGGACACCATCTTTTTAAATATTGAACATAAAGAACCCGTTTTTACGATTCTTAGAGACATTGACGAGTGTGAAAAAGCTGGGGTAGCTATGGATGAAACTATGCGTATCGCTCAGACTAAGGTTGCACGGTATTACAGTACAGAAGTAAGACTAGGACCGGGTCAATATGGTTCGGCCGAGGATGTTGTGAGAGGCTTAAACGTAAGTTTAAGAAACTCAAACCGTACGAATGATTTAGTATACGAAATCGTAAACAACCTGCACATACACTAATCCAAAATCAAAGACTAACAGACGTATTAAAGACCATAGAAAGTTCCAAATTCTAGCCAATGGCCGATATAGCGCAGCCTTCCAAAGACACACATTTCACGAGACACAGCATGACTTGTCCAGATTAATGTATCAATTGAAGATGGAGAAATTGGCTGAAAGGTCCCCAGACATGTGCTATATTTACAGTAATATAGTGGAGCACCAGTTTGTTGGGGATACCCAGGCACGCCTGCTGCGCATTGCTCACATCCCCAACCATAGAGGAAGGAGTTTGAGTATTACATATGACAGACCCCATTATGTGAATGTCGCAACTAATTTAATAACCAATATCTCAATATATATAAGAACGATTGAGGGTGAAAATTCCCATTCGGTAACGGGAGCTTAACAGTGAAGCTACACTTCGACGCACTGAGTTATAATGGATAGAAAGCCTTTCACCGTCTATCGAGGGGTGAGATACCAGCGCGGTAGTGGACTTGGATCCATTTTTTCATCCATACTACGTACGGCTGTTCCTTTGCTGAAGAGGGGGGCCAGATACCACGGAAGGAAAGCGCTACAATCAGGTATTAACACTGCAGAAGACATATTGGCCGGGGCTAAACCTAAAGCTCTAAAAAAACATTTAAAGCGTACACGGGACGAAACCATCAAAGATGCAAAGAGAAAAATGCGTGGTGGCGGGAAGAAGAAGAGGGCTCCCCGGAAGAAGGGGTCACGTGGTATTAAACGTAAAAGGCTATCAAAAAAGAAGTGCTGTAAGCGAATGAAACCTATGGTTGACCACTTTTTGACTGATATAAGCTAAGGACATTGATCTCATGAATCATAGTTTGTTTACCGTTTGTCGAGAGAGGAGTCACTATTTCGCCATGGCACGCTTCATCCACCCATGTAGTTCACAATGCTGTAAATCGGAGCTGTCCCTTTTTGAGCTGCCTCCAACCCAAGTTTCTATTGAGCACAGTGACTTTATTACAAAACCCTTTAAACATAATTAGTTCCCCGAGTGCACCTATAGAATTCGTGATACCCAGCTCAGGCCCTTACTTTTTGATCCAAGCTGTGTGCACATGTACGCTAAGCTACGTATAGCCCATTCTGATGGAACGGTCTGCGATGACAAATATGCTGTATACCCTGAAACAAACTTTCTGCACTCCATATTCAACCAGTGTGACGTATTTAAATCAGACCAACATATCGGCAGGCACGGGGTACTATCATTTACGAGCCTATCTGGAAAATGTCCTCAACTTTTCCAAAGAAGCGAAGGCTACCTTTTTAAGTGCGGAGGGATATTATCAAACTAAAGATGAAAATAGTATAAAGGACAAATTTAAAAATTCTAAAAAGAAAATGTGTTTTGGACGGTTGCACACACATTTCACTTTCCAGGAGAAGTTGCTTGTCAACGGGGTGGATATGAAAATAAAGCTCACCGCACGAGTCCTGAGATCTGCTTAAATCTGGATGCTGATCAAGAAGAGGGTGCAAAGCCCGTGTGGTTCACATTATGGACACATATCTCCGCGTACGGCGAGTGAAATAAGTTCATCAAAACAACTAGAAATTGAGAAAAATTTACTAAACGCTAGTGAAATATCCTATTAACAGAGTACAAATCAAACTATATACGGTTCCTGCAGGGTTGGCATCGAAGCAGATAGAAAACATTGCCCTGGGAAATCTTCCTAAAAGGATATTAATCGGTATGCAGGACCATGCTTCGGTGAATGAAAATATAAAAAGAGTGCCTTTAATTCGAGAATTTCGGACTTAAAAATATAACTCTATACGTTAATGGCACGCTTTGGGTGGAACAATGGGTACGGACTATTCATCAGACGCTGTTACTCTTTGTACCAGAGCCTATAGTAATCTGACCCATATTGCAGGTGATTCTGATGAGCTTGGTAAGGGGTAACGCAGGAAGAATTCATGATCAATTTAACCTTTATCCGTTTGACATTACACCTGACTTATCTGCTAGCGTAAATACCCATTTAACCCACAGCAGAGCGGAAGCATCTCAGTGCGGCTGGAATCGCCAAGCCTATAGACGCTCCTATTAGTGTACTAGTATATCTCGAATCGCAAGCCCTAATAGAAGTAGATAGATTTAGGAGCGTTATCACTGACTTTTAAAATGGATGCTAATACACTTCAGAAAGTAATGGAACGAGTCACACGTTCCAAATTTATCGGCGTGTTTGCGAAGAATGAAACATTGAGTTTGCCAAGTACGCGAGAATGCGGTAGTCTTATTGTGAACACAGATGTCATCGGTAATGAAGGGATTCATTGGATCGCTGTCTATTTTAAAAAGACAGCGCCTGTACTATTTTGATTCACTCGGTACTAACCCTGGAGTGACCCTATTATTGTAAAATTTCTCGCTCAGTTACATATTCCCGAAGTTGTATGGAACCAGTTTCGTGTACAAGGATATTTTAGTAATGTTTGCGGAATGTATTGCGTCTCATTTCTCATGCATGTCATGTGATAAAGAATTATAAATTTTTTAAATTTATTTGACCCGTGCCACACTCACCGAAACGATGAAATGGTATGCAGCAGAACTGGGCACTTGCGGCATATTTTGCGGTACTGCGGTACTACCGCACTACCAAACCGGAACCGCATAACGCAGTACCGCAAAGGATCGCTGAAAGTACAGCAGTACCGCTACCGCATTCAAATTTCCGCGTACCGGTTTGGTACCGCAGTACCGCAAAATGTGCCGCAAGTGCCCAGCTCTGGTATGCAGACAGATAAAAATCCGTTTTCCAATTGTACGTACTCGTTGTATAGTATAATGTTTTTGTTCGTATATTTGTAACGGTATATTCTGTAGTTGGTTATTGTACTGATTTCTTTCTTTAATAAATTTATGATATTGTCTTCTTACCCCAAAAAGATCGAAAAAACACTTACATTATTTCGGTGTGACATTGCTGACTGATCAGTATATCCTCCGTATTCATGACACGAGATTCTTCAAAGATTGTATAACACGTGTCAAATCCTCATCGGACCTTAAAGGAATAATGTTCATTCTTTTATAACATATACAGAGTATACAGACAGATCCCCATATGTGAAGATATCTTTGGTTCATTTAAGAGGAATAACATTTAAAACGATTGCCATAAAAAATTTCGATTTTAGCATAATGGCGATGAGGTAAAACCAAATAACATTGATTGCCATAAAAAATTTCGATTTTTGGTATCTAAATGAAGTATTTGACGATACTACAACCCTCCATATATATAAATATAATCGAATTATAGACACTTACATTCTATGGTAGTCCTTGCGTCGGATTGTAAGGAGCGTACCTGCAAATATCTTCAACGGTTTGCGTTGGAAATAATTCATCACGGTCAATCGCGTTAAAAAGATAATTGCAGTTAATGCTGCAGTCACTTTCTTCATACAAATCCGGGGAGACGTACAGGTCCACGGTGGAGGGAATGATTATTCACTGACGCGAAGAAAATAGCTACTGTTACTCCCAACTGAAAAATATCTCCTTTTATATGCACAATCGCCAAGCTCCGCCCCAAAAGACCAGATGTTCGTAGTGATTGGTTGCCAGTGTAGCTGAGTGAAGCTATGATGTGTACCAATCCGCTATAACGGGGCCGGACGACTAATGACATCTTTATATTTTCTCAAAGAAATATATCCTAATTATATTTTTAAAAAAGCATTCGGTTTCCGCGTTAAACTGTGGGTCTAAGGCGGAGTGAAAACCTTAACCGTTGTTACAATTCGAACTAGTTGTTGTTATTATTATTATTATTAAAGAGAAAATCATGCATTAACATGCTTTTCGGTCATACTACTGCCCGGATCAAATGATCCTGTTATTTTAAATCCGGTTCAATAATTCTGTTATGTTGAAATGTGGAAGAGTAAGCAACGACTCCCTGACGAGATGTATTTCGATCCACAGAACAGCTGTTCACTGAAGACTGCATGTTCCACATTTTATAATAAAGAAATTATAAATATATCCTAATTATATTTTTAAAAGAGCATTCGGTTTCCACGTTAAACTGTGGGTCTAAGGCGGAGTGAAAACCTTAACCGTTGTCACTCTTCGAGCTAGTTGTTGTTATTATTATTATTAAAGAGAAAATCATGCATTAACATGCTTTTCGGTCATACTACTGCCTCGGATCAAATGAACCTGTTATTTTAAATCCGGTTGCTCACCTCATGCACCTTGTTTCGCTGATTATTTAATATAATTGTGTGTATTTCTTTCAATAACAGAGATGTTATCTAAGAATATGACACCATACAAATTACGCGTAAATATAAAATATTTTCATTGTAGAAGTAAACGGAGGTTTTTGCTCAAGCAAACGAAGAAAGGTTGCCTCTCGGTCGGAAAAGGTCTCTTGGGAGACGATTCGAATTGACCTAGTTTCTGCCTTTCCTCGTGTGTGCGTGTGTGTGTGTGCACACACGAGTGGTTCATTAGTTTATTATATATATATATACACAGATGGGTGGGGGATTTGGGGGAATGAGGATCGTGTGTTTTGAATTGTTTCGTAAATTTTCTTTGTTTCGTTATTCGTGACTTAAATATTTATAATAAAAATTAAGTGTGTAAAGGTTTAAATTATTTATTTAATAAACAGAATTTAATTGGATTCATCGACTAACTACCATCATATATTGTAGTATTTTGATTAATATATGGTTTGTGCACACGAGTGGTTCATTAGTTTATTATATATACAAGCACATATGGGTGGGGGGTTTGGGGAAATGAGGATCGTGTGTTTTGAATTGTTTCGTAAATTTTCTTTTCCGTTCGTTTCCCCCTTTGGGGGAATAGCTTGGGGGAGAACTCCGCCTCCAAGTTGCATGCCCCTTGCAACCCCATTTTGGGGTTGGCAACAAAGGCCTCTTTGGGGGATTTTTTTGCAACCCCACCCCCCTTTGCAACACTACGTAATCACTTGCAACATTCTTGCACTCTCCCCTTTTGCGGCTATACTACTTATGCTGTACAAAACTTCGTTCCTGTGTCAATTTTGTGCTTTACTTGCTTTGGATTGATGTAATGGCTGCAAACATAGCAAAATGAATCTTCAGTGTCTGCAGGGCCTATTGGTATCCATCACCATATAATTCTAATTCAAATATGTGAAAAGTACAAAAAACATTTTATAAACAGAAATAAGAAACCAAATGTATGTGTACAAATATTTAATAATGGGCCTTAACCAATAAAAACATTACTAATAAACCCCAGTTTTGGGGACATTTTGAATTTGCACTTGAAATTACTTTTGCTATCTCAGAAAAATGCCTTAAAAATGGCGAAAAAGTAAGATTTCTAAATTTGACCATATGATAAAAACCATAGTTTTCCGAGCAAAAACGATGCCAAATCTGTAAACAGCGTTGCCGAAACATATAGAAAAGATCGAAAAATTAACAAAACAAAAAATTGTTGCACAGTGTTATCGACTGTCAAATAGGGATTTTCCATGACAAAAAAATCATGAATTTTGTTTGTTGGCATAGCCATTAGGCAAAACTGGACTTAATCACTGAACTAGGCATTAATTATGATGGAATTATTCTCAATCGGATCAGGATGTTCATTCGTAAACTCCAAACGTATGACCTTGGCTTGATAGTAAGAGATGCCTAAACTGAACTTTGTTGGGAAAAGGCACCAAGTCCTTTCTGTAGATTTTTTTTACCGTGTTGTTGCGAGAGACGGCGGAGATTTTTGCGAGGACTTCATTCTAGTGCAGCTTGTGCGTCAGTGACGACTTTTGGTGTTCGTTTCTTTGGACGACCTTTGTTGTCTTCCCTGAAATCCAAAATACTTCTCTTCTCTTTCAAATTTTTTACTACGTCATATTGTACTTCTTTCGGGAGCATCGAATAAAACTAAATGTGTTTGACGTATCCGCAGTATCCTCTCTAATAAGATTACCTCTCTAAAAGTGCTGTTTCACTATGAAAAATTAAATGAAATAAAAAATAAATAAATAAAAGTTTTCTATATATAGCAATAACGTATATTTGGTTTGTTGCTATTTGGTGTCCTTTGTATTCCTTCGTATATATGTCAAATTTGAGGATTAAAACTTGGGTTAGTTTTTAAATAATTTTTGAAACTGTGGCGGAATTAAAGGCTTACACACACACACACACACTATAGCTTTACTCTCGAATTTCCAGTTCCGGTGGGGGTCAAGTTCAGGGTTCTGTGATGCAAAGCGAAACAGATGGCCTCTAAGGTATCACGTCGGACAAAATCTGAGGTTTCGCCTCGTCGGTTAATCAGTTTATAGAAACAAATCAATACTAGGAAGGATAAGTTTTCACCCTTTCTAGGATTTCATAGTAAATTCTAAAATAATCCTATTTCTCTCTCTCTCTCTCTCTCACACACACACACACACACACACACACACACACACACACACACACACACAGGGCCGCCGAGAGGGCGGGAAAGACGGGTTAAATCCCAGGGCCCGAACCTATAGGGGGATAAAATCTAAAAATATTAATAAGGAAATTGATTAAATACCATAGGAAATATAATTAATGAACATATATTTGAGAGAGATTATCATACTGTATGTTTTGAATAATGACTTGAACATATAACACTGTGCAACACTTTTTTGTTTATGTTGATTTTTCATCTTTTCCATATGTTTCGGCCACGCTGATTACAGATTTTGGCATCGGTTTTGCTCGGAAAACTATAGTTTTTATGATATGGTCAAATTTAGAAATCTTACTTTTTCGCCATTTTTAAAGCATTTTTCTGAGGTAGCAAAAATAATTTCAAGTGCAAAATTCAAAATGTCTCCAAAACTGGGGTTTATTAGTAATGTTTTTATTGGTTAAGGCCCATTATTAAATATTTATACACATTTGTTTTCTTATTTCTGTTTATAAAATGTTTTTTTTTGTATTTTTCAGATATTTGAATTAGAATTATATGGTGATGGCTACCAATAGGCACTGTAGACACTGCAGATTCATTTTGTTATGTTTGCGGCCATTACATCAATCCAAAGCGAGTAAAGCACAAAAATGAGAGGAACGGAGTTTTGTACAGCATATCACGCTTACTTTGCCATGCCCAAGGGTGATCAAGATAAATCATGGGCACCTCACTTTTGCTGTGGAAGCTGCCGTTCCACATTAGAAGGATGGCTGCGAGGTACCAGAAAATGCATGCCATTTGCTATTCCTCGCATTTGGAGGGAGCAAACCAATCATCACGATGATTGCTACTTCTGCATGGTAGACATTTCACTCTACAAGAGAGGTAAAGGTTGAAAAAATGTCCTATATCCAAATATCCCATATTCTATTGCCCAGTCCCCCATAATGAGGATTTACCCGTTCCATACCCACTCACCATTGAGGAAATAGAAGAAACGCCTTTAATATCCTCCGATGAAGATGATGATGCTGACTTCGAGGCAACCTCCAACACGTCACTCCATTCCCCCAACCAGAAAGACATAGACGACCTAGTCATGGCTATGAACCTTACGAAAACCAATGCAGAAATTATGACGTCCCTCCTTAAAGAGTGGAATCTTTTGGACCCAACTGTCAAGTTCTCTTTCTACAGGGATAGGCATTTGCGATACGCTTCTTTCTACTCCTATTTGGCATCGAGCTTTCTTTGCTACTGCTGTGATGTGAATGACCATTTTACTGATTTGCGTTTGTTTATTGACAATTCAACTACAAGTTTAAAAGGCGACCTACTACATAATGGAAACATGTTTCCATCTATTCCTGTGGCTCATTCGGTTGAATTGAAGGAAGAATATGAGAATGTAAAGCAGTTGCAAGACAAAATAAACTACAGTGAACATAGATGGGATGTATGTGGAGACTTCAAAATGTTAGGATTTCTGCTTGGACTACAGGGCGGTTACACTAAATATTCGTGTTTCCTCTGCCTTTAGGAGAGCAGAGCAGATGGTGAACACTGTCAGAAAGGAATGGCCCGTGAGAAATGAGCTTAATCCAAGGAAACACAATGTTCTTAACAAAGTCCTTGTTCCAACATACAAAATTTTGCCCCCGCTTCACATCAAGCTTGGTCTTATTAAGCAATTCATCAAAGCTTTGGATGCTGAAAGTGATGCTCTTTATCGTATACGTTCAATGTTTCCCAAACTTTCTGAAGCTAGAATCAAGGGATGCATATTTGTTGGACCTCAAGTCAGATGCATGTCAGCATCCAAATAGTGAAAAGAAACAATGAAAGCTCTTGAAAAAAATGCTTGGCAGTCATTTCGGCTTGTAGTCCATGGATTTTTAGGTAACAAGAAGAACGACAAGTACAAAGAGCTAGTAGAAAATCTACTCAAACACTTTGAAAAGTTAGGTTGTAGAATGTCTCTGGTTACACTATCTGAACTCGCATTTAGAATTCTTCAGACCAAATTTGGGTGACGTAAGTGAAGAACATGGTGAACGTTTTCACCAAGATATCCAAACCATGAATATTCGTGTTTCCTCTGCCTTTAGGAGAGCAGATGCATGTCAGCATCCAAATAGTGAAAAGAAACAATGAAAGCTCTTGAAAAAAATGCTTGGCAGTCATTTCGGCTTGTAGTCCATGGATTTTTAGGTAACAAGAAGAACGACAAGTACAAAGAGCTAGTAGAAAATCTACTCAAACACTTTGAAAAGTTAGGTTGTAGAATGTCTCTGGTTACACTATCTGAACTCGCATTTAGAATTCTTCAGACCAAATTTGGGTGACGTAAGTGAAGAACATGGTGAACGTTTTCACCAAGATATCCAAACCATGAAGAGGAGATTAGGGAAAATGGGACGAAGCTATGATGGGCGACTATATCTGGTGTTTAATACGCGATAATCCACTGGACTACAAGAATAAAAGTCGCTCAAATGTACATTTTTAAACATTATCTGTTTAGATTTGTGAGCATATTATATTTTGTGTGCATTATATATACATTATATACGCATTATATATACATTATATATTTAAATATGAAATATATTTAGTTTCCTTTCCAATGCTTCATTGTGATTTTGCTCTCTGATAAGCCACTAGGTACAAAAAAAAGATTATGGTTTTCAGAAGAAACTAGAGTTTTCACGAGAAAACTAATGCGATTTTTTAATTCAGCGCACCCAAAAACATGAAGAAACACCAAAAAATAGATAAATACAAATTTTCCAAAATTTTGTTACATGGTGTAATCACTCTAATCAGTTTGCTTATGTACACACAAAAAACATTCATAATAAAATACTGAGTAAACAGGGGTGTCCATATACCAATCCTTCCCGCGGCAGCTCTCTCCGGCCCTGCACATACACACACACACACACACACCACTTTTCAAATATTCCTTGCGACGATTCATTTCACGAAGGTCAAGCTTGTCGCCCCTCACCCCCTACACACATATATATATATGATACACACAGACCGTGCATGGAACAAGGAACTCTTCTGGGATAATTAAATCCACTATAGTCCGAATAAGTAATGGTAAATGACAAATACCACAGTTTTTCTTTTTCATGATGCTAGCCCGACGTGGGCAACGGGTCACTCGCAAAGAGGTCCCATAAATATAGCTCCCCTCACCAGCTATCTGCAAAGCAGACAGGATCCAGCTTTGGGACATGGATCTAGGGTTTAAAGCAGCCTAGCCCTGCTACATTTAGAACCTCAATATAAGCAAAAGACTCGCTGCCTTCACGTCAGATTGAATACATAAAAGAAAAAGGGGTAACTTTTATATTTTTAGCCAAAAACCAAAACTTAAACCTCAACTGGTAGAATTGAGCGTCCACTTTTCAAGGCACATAACATGTCCGTTTCAAGATGGGAATGAACTCAGAATGGTCCACCGATTTGGGAATGCATGTTAACCCATTAAAGCCCAACTTATTGTTTTAAATAATTTTTAATTTTTTTTTGCTAAAACGTAGTTAGAATGAGCATTTAAACAAAAATAAACATTCATGTTGTATCTATATGCCCTATTTGACCAGTTATGACCTGATCTCTAAATAGATCATTTTGAGGATTCATGAATAAAAGACGTATAAATTAAAAAGTTATAGAAATATATTTTAACTTATAAAAATAGTTACAGTACATAAACAACATAAATAAACACTAAAATAAATTATATATACATAATACAATAATAAGTATATGGGACGTTATAACACTTTGGACTGTTTGGAT
Source organism: Bathynomus jamesi (assembly GCA_023014485.1). Classification (NCBI taxonomy): domain Eukaryota; kingdom Metazoa; phylum Arthropoda; class Malacostraca; order Isopoda; family Cirolanidae; genus Bathynomus; species Bathynomus jamesi. The sequence goes on from JAJOZX010000229.1 coordinate 1,751,133, forward strand.
GTGATAGAAGATTGAGGGAAATCTTTGTTTACTGTGAAACACAAGTTATTTATGCAGAAACTTTAAATATATTTACAGTATTACGTCGATACAATATATGAGAAAGAGAAAACTTCATCAACTTGAGTAGTCTAAGCATCATCATCCTGTTTGCATATACGTTTTGTGTTTCGTATTTATCAATTATTACGAAAGAATTCTTTTATAACTTGAAGAGCCTAATCATTTTCATTAATCAGTAAAGTAACATAAATATCATCAACTGTTGCTGCAAAATAGAAGTCAACATCTTCCTTCCTTGACTAATCAATTTTAAAATTAGAAAGAGCCGTGTTGAGCAGAAAACTGAGATTTGTTTATAAAAAACGTCTGAACAGGTAGCGAGAACAACGTGAAAAAAGTGTTAGCAGCTGACGAGGAAGCTTCTAAACAGTGGCTGCATCCTCCAGCGCAGGACACGTCAACGCGAAGAGGCGACGTCAAACCAAAACATCAACGCGCTGGTGGCCAAACTTCCTCAAATCTCCGTGCAGCGGGCTGTCTACGGTTGGCCAGACTGGCAGTCGACGGCCTGTTGCGTGGCACGGTCAGAGTGCCGATCGGCTCCCGGGGCCGGACCTATTCTCAGCGTGCTATTTTTTCAATTACAGGGAACAATTGCGTGCTCCCCGAACTACTCTTACTCTCTGGCGACATTAAGACTAATCCAGGCCCCACTACAACTTACACATGTCACCATACACAAAGACATAGACACAATAGCACCATGAGACACATACAGAAGTATAATATTAACATATTACAGTACAACGTAGATGGCCTCACAAACAAAATCATGCAGCTTAGGGAATTCGTACACAAACAAAACATTCACATAGCACTTATACAAGAAACAAAACTAAAACGCACACACAAAACACCCACCATCCCTGACTTCACGGCGATCCGTCAAGATCGTACTGGGGGTAACGGGGGTGGACTCATCACTTACATACGTAAAAGCATTAGCTACACTGATGCTACCCAAAACATTACAAACACAATCCAAGCAGATAACACGATAGAAATACAGGCAGTTAACATTAAAACACGCGCAAAACACAACACCACACTAATCAACATTTACATCCCACCAGATAGTTCACCTCAGGTGCCAGCCAATTACAATCCACAGTTACACAATCTTGCCTCTCTCACTAATGTCATCTTAGGAGGAGACTTCAACGCCAAAGACACTAGTTGGTACCTGCACAACCAAAACAACACCAGAGGCGCCAACATAGCCACACAACTAAACAGCCTCTTCATTCTTAACAATACAGAAGAACATACACACATACCACATCAAGCAGGATACTCAAACTCCTCCCCAGACATAACGTTCTGTTCCCCCTCACTAGCAACACATACACAATGGAGAACAGAAAAAACAACTGTCATCAGACCACCTGCCCATCATCATTACAACACATTCTACACTCTGCCCCAACAGCCTTAGGCACACTTACAGAAATTACAAGAAAGCTGATTGGGAACAGTTCAAAATACAGACTGAGGAACAATTCACCACATTAAACAGCACACCCATCATAAACATCGATACAACACTCAAGACATTTAATCAGATTATCAATAATGCAAACAAATACATACCCAAGGGCAACATTAGGAAATACAACCCAAATTACACTAGAGAAATAGCCCACCTCATAAGGCCCACCTCATAAGGCAACGTAACAACCTCAAACATAACACACAAACACCACACACAGAAGCCATAAAGCAGCAGATACAACAGCTCAACACAGAAATAAACAACAAACTCAAAGAAAAACAAACAGAAACATTCAGGGAATTCATAACAACACTAAACCACTCCACAGATACATACAGGCTATACAAGACTATAAACAGCATTACCCACTCTAACAGCGGCATTCACACCTCACACGCGGCTATCTGTCGCAGCCAAAATAATATCCCAACATACACACAACAAGCTAACATTCTAGTTAATCACTACGCAAAGATAAGTCACTTAAACAGAGACAACAACCAGAAACACGCAGACAAACAAACAGCCAGACACAAGAAAACCTACAGACTCGACACGACCATTACACCCTTCAATACAGACCAGACCACCAAGATCATCAAAAACATTAAAAATTCGAAGGCTACTGGACCAGACAACATATCTAACATACACCTTAAACACTTGGGCCCACAAGGAATACTAGCTCTCACAAATATCAGCACATATTCATACCAACACTGTATTATTCCTGACATATGGAAACAAGGTAAAATTATTACACTACTCAAACCAAACAAAAATCCAACAGAACCAGCTTCCTATAGACCCATTACTTTACTATGCACACCTTCCAAAGTAACAGAAAGACTAATCTTACAAATCACCAACCCACACATACCACTATCGCCTACTCAACATGGATTCAGACCTCACCACTCAACCACGACATTACTCACTAACCTGACGCAGCACATCATGGATGGCATCAACTCTAGAAGACCAGCTCAACGTACACTATTAGCAACAATAGACATTAGTAAAGCATTTGATGCTATCCCACGCTTCCCTCTCATAAACAAAATACTCAACACAAACATGCACAATAACACCAAAAGGTGGCTGAGCAACTATCTCTCAGGAAGATACTCACATGTCACATTTAATGGCAAGTCATCCAAAAACAAGCTTTTTCCGAACGGGGTCCCTCAAGGCTCTGTTCTCTCACCAACACTCTTCAACTTATACATGCATGACATTCCAACACCCATAGATAACAAGCTTACCTTATCATCATATGCAGATGATATCACTCTAACATCCACCCACAACAACATCGACACCGCTACAAATAACCTACAAACATACATAAACAGTATACAAGACTGGCTCACACACAATAGACTCAAAGTAGCGCCCACAAAATCAACCATCACCTTGCTTACAAGCAACACAAAAGAACACCAGGTAATTCCACAACTTACACTAAACAACATCAACATTCCACACACTCACAGAACCAAAATACTAGGTGTCACATACAACACATCATTATCTTTTGCAAACCACATTCAGGACATTAAAAACAAATGTACGTCAAGACTTAACACGCTTAGGGTACTAACAGGCACAAACTTTGGACACCAGCAGGAAACAACATCACTCATCTACAAACAATATATTCGCTCAGTTATGGACTATGCTAGCCCATGCTGGGCACCCATTATCTCAAACACACACATAAACACCTTACAAACAATACAAAACAACGCACTTCGTATCATTACAGGATGCACTCAAACAACACCAATAGAACACCTGCACACAGAAACAAAAATACTAAAAGTTAGGGAACATTTAGACATGAGGGGAACACAATTCATGGCAGCAGCGACAACTAACCCACAACACCCTTGCCACTACATGTACAATCATGCACCAACACCTCGCACCATTAAGGTAACACCAGAGAGACATTATAACCAAATACTCCATTCCATACCACGCCCCACAGACATCACACAGTACAGAAAACACATACACACACACCTAACCCACAAAGCACTGACACGACTCGGTCCGAATGCGGTCCTAGGTGCGAAGCCGCCGCCCATTAACAGGTCAGAGATCAGCCTGAGCAGATCGGATCGAGTTAACTTAGCACGATTCCGATGTGGACATCACCCCAACTTACATATAAACACAGACTAGACAACTCCATAGACGACACCTGCCACCTGTGCCAAGACACACCACAAACAATTGAACACATTATGACGGACTGTACCGCTCTAGCACAACAACGAACACAACACAACATCACGAGTGCGCTGAACCTCTGGTCCACTCCGGAGAGGGCGATCGGTTACCTGCGTGCCGCCGGCTTGCTCGATCAGGGTGGGCTGATCGGCTAAACAACAACAACAACAACAACACCAACAAAAATAAATATTCTTTATTCTTTGAAATAATTAATTTCCTTTATTTTATTTTACTGACAAATGCTGAACAGGCATAACTACTATTTATTATGAGTTACTACATATTTTCCACAAAATACATGTAAAAATAATTACATTACGTAACTAATATAACATAAAAAGAAGTTTTAAGCATAAACACTAAAATAAAAATTCTTTATTATTCGAAAATAATTAGTTTACTTTATTTTATTGACAAATGGTGTTTTTATTTATTATGATACGGCTCAAAAACATGGGGTGCAGAGTTACTCCACATTTTCCACAAAATGACTTTGGTTCCACTACATGGCTTATTTTGGCATCATCTTTGTTGCTCTCTCTTTTCAAGAAAGTGGCTTTTCTGTTCAAATCTAGAATCGAAGTTTGTAGATACCGATGGACGTCCCACGAGTTTTCTCCCAGAATTGCATTTCATGTATGCAACAGCTATTTGTCTTTTGAAACTCAAACGATCAGATGCTTTTTCCTTGTGTATAAATCTTTGAAGGAGCCATGCATTCACTACAGCCATATCCAGTACACGTGTAAACAGAGGCCAATACCATTTCTTTCCTCTAACAGCAGTCTTATATTTACCTAAAAGCCAATCGTGGTGATCTACACCTCCCATATTGGCGGTATAATTCTTCAACACTTTGGCTGTGTAACTTTTCCTTTGGCTTTTGCTTTTTTATCCCATCTCGGCACACTATGTACAGGTTCAATAGAATCCCAGTTAGTAGCAATGCTGACACATTTATTGTCATTCCACTTGACAACCAGAACTTCTCCCCGTGCGTCAAATGAATAATTATAGTAACCTCTATCTTGTTTTTCTGGTCTACATTCTTCAAGGGACAATCTTGCAACCTATTTTCTCTGACAGTACCTGTGGCTCTTATTCCTTGCATTTGTAAATGCACGTCTCTGGAGGTGAACAAATTATCAAAATATACACATGATGAATATTGCATTACTAGTCCTTCAGTCATGCTGAGAACTACCTTTGTTCCTAGATTCAATTCGTCATTTGGCTGCCCTGAAGATTTTCCACAATACAAATCAAATTTGTAACAGTATCCTGAAACTCCACATAGAGCCCAAAGTTTATATCCAAATCTTATGGCTTTCCTCTAATAAATTGTTTCAAGGAATGATGACCATAATAGCCAACCATCATTTCATCTACTGATACATTTTTTTCCATGACTCCAAATTGCTGAGACGAATTGTTAATTTTATTGAATAAAGCTCTTACTTTGAAGCCCCGATCTCCTTTGCATTTTTCAGCTTCAGAATTATCTGTGAAGTGTAAAAGGCTCTATTTCAAAATCGATTTCGGGACAATGCTCTTTTTACAATATCAATGCCCAAGTCTTCTTCATTTGACCAATAATGTCTTTCAGAGGGCAATCGATGGTATCCTGTGAATAACAGTATTCCAAAAAATGCTTTCATTTCATCCATGGACACAGTAAAATCCTTTATTCTTCTGTTCAATGGCATAACGAACTGTTTCTTTCACTATATGATCAAGCACTTCATTTGAAAAAAAAAAAGACTTCATTTCCTTCATTTGTTCGAAGCATTGTAAATGATCGTTTTTTTGTGTAATAAGATTCTTATAAATAGGCATTTTCTTTTGCCATGAAGGTTTTATATTTGTCAGAATTTTTTTTTGTTGTTGATAAAAGCGATTCGTTTATGGATGAGTTATCAACATTGTACTGAAGTTCTAAAGTTCCTGGAACATCACTGTAGCCTCTCCAAGGTCATCTTCATCAGATAAACGATCAACATCAGGTGGAATGATTGCAACTTCAAAATCATCTGCACCTTGTTCATCGGCTTCTTCAATAGCTTCCATAATTCTTTCAAAATTACAAAGTTTTATTCGCCGATCCATGTTGATGGGTGATGAATAAGAGTAAAATAAAATTTAATTCATGGAGAGCTTCCTTTTATACCAAATGATTGCGCAATGTTATGACTCAAATGATTGTGCAATGTATGACTCGTGATTGCGTAATGTTATGACTCATTATCATATCCTCCCAATGATCTATTTAGAGATCACCAAAATTGTTTCTATTTTGCTTCTTATTCTACCTAAATAAACTGTCAGTTATAATAATAATACTAATGATTTACATCTTATAAATCATATCTATTCAAAAAATAATTATTTATTATATATTACAATATTATATTTAATGTTTTGCATTGCACATTTTTCTCTGCAAATTTAGGACAAATAAAATTCTTCATAAGTTTCTTAACCTTAATATTCATTGATGACAATAAAATTTTAGATAAAAGCAGATGTTTACTTTAATATTTAGCCATAACAAATCATTTAAAGTAACAACTAATTAAGTTATTTTTTTAACTGATCTCTAAATAGATCAGTGGGCGTTAATGGGTTAAGGGAATTTCGTAATTTGTGTACACCCTGTACAATAATCTGACAACTACCGCATGAAACTTTATTACTTTCTCTCACAAATGGTGTAAAAAACGGTATGTGTACCTCGTTTCCTAATATTTTTATTTGAGAGAGAAGTTGTAAAGATAATTTATGTACACCCTGTATATTACTTCTAGAACATTAGGTTAACTTGTGAGATGATTAAGAGAAGGGATCTTGAATGTTTGTATTGTGTACTGTATTTTGTACGAGTTGTATTGAGAAATATGTTGGAGAAACGTGGATTTGGACAGGGGTTGTATGAACATAAGTTAACTGGTAATCGGAGTACAGATACTTCGTTAAGCACATGATGACTTCGACCACTGTATATGAATTTTGACAATGTTGAGGTACGTTTCTGAAAAAAGTTCGCCTACAAACGTAAATTTTCTAAAAAGCAAAATAATTACCAATTTGTAACATTAGTTCCCTTTGTAGTTATTATTTTTGAAGACGAATAATAAAAATTCCTAAATCAAATCCAATCATTATTAATTAGTAATTTTTATGCTTTTAAATTTTTTTGTTTCTAGGCGAACTTTTTTCCAAAACTACATCCTGAAGTTTCTAATTTGGAAGAAAAATCCTCCTAGTTGAAGTCTTATTGCTCACATATCACTGATAATTTTAACTTTAATAAGCCCACTTTTGAAAGATAAACTCGAGTATAGCATTCTGAAATGGGCACAGTTCCCTTCCGGCAGATGGCGTGCTACGAGTATTCTGTAGGTCTAAGCTGTAGGTCTAAGGTGGGTCAACAAGCTTGGCCTTTGTGATGAGCAATATATATATATTTTTTTTTTAATTGGAGTTGTTTAACCTCCTTCGCAACATCTAAGGTCATATGACGGAGGGGACCTACAGCTTTACGTGGGATCCGAACCACGGGTCGCTACATAATCTGGGCGCGGAGGACGGTCTCCCATCCAACTACTACCCAGACCCAATGTCGCTTAACTTCGCTGATCTCCGGGAAGCGGTGTTACGACATCGGCCACGACGTAGCCCTATATATATATATATATATATGTCCTGCCGTAGTGCCGTATGTCTTCTAAGCTATGGAATTCATGGTACGAAAACATGTCTGTCGCTCCACTTCACTTCAACATTACTGTATTATTTCTCATTAACTGTATATATTTTTATACTTAGGATGTGAATTATCACTGTATTATTATTTGTCATATGGACTATGGTCTGCCAGTAAACCTTTTCATTTTCATATGTAGTTAATACGCTCATAATTTTTTATAAATTCAAATGAAGTTATGTTTCGAGATATCACAAATGTAGGATTTGGGATATCTCGGTAATATCTTCGGTCTCGCAGTTGACGATCAATAAAGATGTTCTCCACTCGTATTCAACAATATTCATGTCAGGAGTTGTACTGTAGATTCGTAGAGGAGCTGTAGCTCTTTTTGTATTTTCTATTAGGTGGCATCTTTGAAGGTGTTACATGGAGCACATTAATCCTCATGCCACACGCATTTAAGCGCAACCTCTCCTGTTGAACAATGAGAAAAAATTATCTTCCAGAATGGATTTCATGTGAATTGAGAACTTCATGATTACTACGAGGTTAGTCTTTGTTGTATTCAAAATCGCTGTTCATACCAATATGCTAAATTGTGAACTGCAAACAAAATATCCGACTCGTTTTATCCGTTATCCTCTGCACTCATATTTGCCCATTCGACGCGAATTAACTAAACCGAGACTCATTCTAGCGCAGATCTCAAAAATACAAAAGATCTGTGTATAATTTCTCAAAACATATTAACAATCGTTAAATAATGGCGGCTGTAAAACAGTTTTTCGCCGTCACCATCCGTCGTATTCCAGTTTATGTAATAACATTCATCTACTCGCTGTAACAAGTTTATATCTTTGCGATGTCTGTCAGCCTCATGTGGAAAGCGAGAGTTCTTTGTGTCCTTTCTGTAATGATGGTCGTCCTTTGATGGCTAACTTTTTCATTTTCTGACAAAATTTACCGAAAATGATACGTACGAGCACCATCTATGCGATGCATCTTTAACGATCTAGAAATTCTTTCAACGCCCGACCAAAAGTTTTTTTTCTTTTTCAATAAGAAAGTATTCCAGTATGAAGGTGTACGTGACAAATTCATAAAAGCTAAAGATCAGTTAAGCACCAAAAGACATTACGTAGAAGAATGACAAAAATTGTACTGAAATTTGTTAGGAAAGAGAAGGTAACTATAAGATGATTTGAAATCTTGAAAAATTTAGCATAAAATTAAATTTATATAAGTTTAGGCTTTAAAACGAAATAATATAATTAAAAAAAAAATTTAGCATTTGAAAAACAAAATATCACACACACTATGCTATAAAATTAAAGATATCTCTAAACTGGTTTTCGCGATAAGCGAAGATTATATAACTGAAAGTAATGAATAATGCACGTCTTAGAATTCGGGAATGTCTTTGCATAATAATGGGCTGATAAAATTACGATGCAAGATGGTTTTTTTTTTTTTTTTTTTTTTTTAAGCGAAATTTGAAATTGAAAAGAGATGATGCTCACTTGATAAGAATAGGAAGGTTATTCCAGTGAGGGAGCTATACTTGCGATGCTGCCACTCTACCAGCATGAGGTCGTGTCATGCTTGTTTATGTGTCGTCATTATTTCTGATAACCATGTCGGGAAGACGTTGGCAGTTTGAAGGAGTCTGTAACAACCATGCAGTGTGCAGCAAATAGTGATTTGCGAGTAAAATTGGCTCTTTCTGTAAGTTTTTAGAGTTCTTATTTTACTGCGGCGATATATGTAGTATATAATAGAGCTTGGCAAAATCCACATTTATTGGCGTTTTTTACGTTTAACAACAGAAAACCGCAACAATGTTTTGCATATATTTTGGGGCACCTTCCTGAAGCTTCAATATGTCATAGTGTAATTCTCAATAGTGAATATTATTTTAGAATGTTAAGTTCCAGAAAACTGAGATGGCCTGAAGCGTTCACTTTGATTTAACTCCAACAATCCGTGGTATAAGTTTCTCAACTCAATAATAATAATAACATAGAATAAGCAATTGTTAATTGTGGTATTTATATCATTTAAATTGGCCGTTTTTATATGATTAAATCAATGGACAAATCAAATTTTAAATTTTAGTCCATTATTATAATGAAGTCCTTCATAGTTTTTGTAAAGTGGATTCGAGACTCATTCCATGGTGTGAAAATTCTGTTTTTTGTTATATCAATTCAAAGTGTACCTCAACAACTGATTTTCGCGAGTGACGAATGGCACCAAATTGTAAGTTCGTGTTTTTAAATTTCATTCTATTTTAATGGACATTTAATCAAATTAAAAGTTTACTTTAAAAATATAAACGTTTCCACTTACACTCGGGTTACTTGGTTGGGTATGAACAACAGCTCAGGGTCGACTTGCGTTCAACCCCTCTGCAGCATCCTCCATGAAATATATATATATATATATTTTTTTTTTTTAAGTTCGGGAAGAACCGATTCGCCTCTATTTAAAAGGGCATATCTCGGCGGAGAAAGAAAGAAAAAGTGAGAGGAAAGACAGAGGAAAAAGAAAGGGTGGAGGGGACAGTTGAAGTGGAAAAAGCCCAAGGATGACAAGAACTGCAGGGTCGAGCCCCATCATCCTTGGGTGCTAGGGCTGGGAGGGCGCACGTGAAACCTCCAGGAACAAGCACGTACAAACGAGCACAAAGAGCACTCAAGAGCACGAGCTTAGAACCCCCTTGCGGGTATATATATATATATATATATATATATATATATATATATATATATATATATATACAGGGTAGGTAAAAAAAGTGACCCCTTAGAGGTAAACTGTCATTAAAAAAAGTAGGGGGAGTAGAGCTCCCAAACTTCATAGATGCTTACCTTAGCATGTTGTTCGTCTTAATTGAGAATTTGCGCGATGTATCCCCCTTCCTGCTCAACGCAGGCCTCCAAACGTGGACGCCACTGGTCAATACACCTGTTTACATATCTTTCGCGCAGTTCATCTATGTCTCTTATATTGGTGGTACCAGGGTTGTAAACTTTGGACTTCAGGGCTTCCCAAACACCATAATCTAGTGGTGAAAGATCGGGGCTATTAGCCAACTACATATTGGGTTCAATAAAATCCGGCGTTCGTTCTCAAGTTATGTGACAGTTTGGCATGCTCTGTGAGCAGGGGCTCCATCTTGTTGGAAAGTATATCTTTTACTCTATCTAACTGATATTCGACGAATTAGTGGTAAAAGATATACTTTCCAACAAGATGGAGCCCCTGCTCACAGAGCACGCCAAACTGTCACATTCCTTGAGAACAAAACACCAAATTTTATCAAACCCAATATGTGTCCGGATAGTAGCCCCGATCTTTCACCACCAGATTATGGTGTTTGGGAAGCCCTGAAGTCCAAAGTTTATATCCCTGGTACCAATATAAGACTAAGAGATATAGATGAACTACGCGAAAGAATTCTGCTCGGCTGGGAGAAGGTGTCTCAACGATATGTAAACAGGTGTAGTGATCAGTGGCGTCCAAGTTTGGAGTCCTGCGTTGAGCAGGAAGGGGGACACATCAAGCAACTTCTCAATTAAGATGAACAACATGCTAAGGTAAGCATCTATGAAGTTTGGGAGCTCTAGTCCCCTTACTTTTTTAAATATGACAGTTTACCTCCAAGGGATCACTTTTTTTACCCATATATTATATATATATATATATATATATATATATATATATATATATATATATATATATATATATATATAATCGTCGGAATTTTCATACAAAGAATGTGTATCTTTAGGCGTATATATATATATATATATATATATATATATATATATATATATATATATATATATATATATATATATATATAATCTGAAGATACACATTCTTTGCATGAAAATCCGACGATATCATTCGCAAATTCAATAGATTAAGTTATTTATCCTTATATTATGAACACAGCATGTTACTTTCCTCGAGCTGCCCTCGAACAATGGAATCGCCAACGAGTCGTATTTCCGGTTCATCAGCATCTTCGAAACCTAAAACAGAAAACTTATTGTTGTTATTACTGGTAGACAAGTCTTTGTCTTTCTCAATGGGGCTCCATTTGCACTCGAACGAAGGGTTGGGAACTAGGGGAAGAGAGAGAGAGAGGGCTATTAGTACTATTTATATTATTAGTAGTAGAAACTGAGGCAGGAGGGGTCGTAACTGGAGTCTCAAGGGATTCTAGGAATTCTAATTTTGCCGTCAGGAGCATCACGGTTTCTTCAATCCTCACCCTGGCCTCCCTCTCACGTTCTAACTCGTTCCTCAGCACTTCCATGCTTGAGCACCATCTGCAAACTAACTGTTCATTATTATTAGCCATTGTAAACGCGTAAGCGGCAAATTTCCCTTCACAGCGACTGCAAGTACTTGACGGAGGTGCCATGCTTTTAATTAGTAAAAAACAAACAAAAAAACAAAAAACGAGCGTTGGAAATTAATAAATTACAACGTAGGTCTAACGCGTGCTTATTGTGCCGTCACCTGCGAAAACCGGCAAAAATGTTGTTGAAACGCAGAAACAGGTCTTGTAACAAATTTTATGCTAAATGAATATATAATTAAGCTACCGACGAAAGATCTGTTAAAGAAAAAGTATTAAATGGCACTTATCTGTCCGTTCTTCGACCGACTTAATTCCTTTTTTCCCACGATGATTGACACTTCTGGAGGTCAGGTAGTGCGTTAAGGAAAAACGAACCTTAAGGAACCTCGTTTCTGAAGATTTGAAAACAAAAAAGGCAAACCAAAGAAATTTCAACCTCGGAAAACAAACAAGGACTAGCCTTAGTTTAGTAAGTAATATAGTAATGAATAAAGTCAATAAATGATTAGTAACACGAGGGCAGCTCGAGAATTCTGTGGGAGAAACCCTCGTCGTAGGCGCCGTTACTGCTACCCTGGTGCAAGGGTGGAGGATATAACTAATAGTGTTGACCATTTTACAGACGGTACCGCCGAGGACACAACGTATGTTATTCATGTCGGTACTAATAACGTTTTAAATTCTAGATCGGAAGAACTGCTGGCTAGGTACAGGGACTTACTAGAGCGATTAGGAAAACTAATAAGATTGTTTTAACAGGTATACTTCCTCGAATTATCCAACGTAACGATTTCTACAGCAAGGCGACCTATATTAACAATAACCTAAAGTCTCTTTGCCAACAGGAAGGAGTGCATTTTGCGAATTTTTGGAACAGTTTCTACGGCAGGAGGGACTTGTTCCTCGGAGATGGACTTCATCTTAATGACGTTGGAGCTGCGCGTTTAGGAAGACTATTTCATAATACTGTCTCTTCTTTTCAGGCTGCCGTAACTCGAACGGTCCCAGCAGCGTAAATTCCATAAATTTCCACTGCGCTCGCGAAGGTGTCGCAATTAAAACAATTTGAAGGTTCTATCCTTAAATGCTCGTAGCCTACGAAATAAAAAAACGAATTTTTTTCTTTAATTGCTTGTAAAGACTATGATATAATTGCGATAAATGAATCGTGGCTTAGCACTGAAACTCGTGACTTTGTAGGGGAGTATCAAATTAAAGGTTATAGACTTTTTGTTAAAAACAGAATAGGTAGGCGAGGAGGCGGTGTTATGTTGTATATCAAAGATAATATTGCGAACGTTATAGAAGTAAAGCACACAATTCCAGAACCGATAGATTCGACTATAGCAGAACTTAAATTGAACGATTTCAAACTTGTTGCGGTTATATATAGGCCCCCTAATCAAACAGCTGATACGGACGAAGCGTTATATCGTGAACTAAAGAGAATAATCGGTAGTGAGCAGGCTTTAGTTATGGGTGACTTTAATTGCGCAACGTAAATTACGATACAATGCAGGGAGACGCGGAAGGTAATCGTTTAGTTAATTTTCTCGAGGATAGCTTTCTTATTCAAAAGGTTGGGGAACCTACGAGGTTGGACAGTATTTTAGATTTAGTAATAACTACGGATGATAGGCTAATTACTGATCTTCAAGTAATAGAACCGTTAAGCAATAGCGATCACAATATGGTAGAGTTTGTCCTCTCAGTAAGTCACTCGAAACCAGCTAACTCGACTAAAATTCCTAACTTCCAGCACGCAGACTTTAGTAAATTTCGAAATAAATTGTCACACGTCAATTGGGAAAACGTAATGGGGAACTCCAACGCAAAACTAATGTGGGAATCGTTCGAAACAGTATTTAGGACTATAAATGAGGAATGTGTACCGTACAAAATTAAGCGTGCGAAAGTAAACAACAAGCCCTTGTGGTTTACTTCTAGAGTAGGAGACATTATAAAGAGTAGAGATAGGGCTTATAGGCTACATAAGTGCGATAAAGACAATTTGTGGTTACGAAACAACTACATATCTCTAAGGCGTGAAGCGAAAAGTGTAATAAAAAAGTCCAAGCGCGAATTTGAAATCTCCATAGCTCGTGACGGTAAAGAAAACCCCAAGCGATTCTTTCAATACGTCAATAATAGAAATCCAGTAAAAAGCGTCTTGGGGCCTTTGAAAAATGTAAACGGAGATCTAGTTTCTGAAAACAAGGAAATGGCTACCTTGCTAAACGAATTTTTTACGTCAGTTTTTACTATAGAAGATGTAACGAATATCCCTACGGTCATAGACATAATACCTTTTGATAATGGTAATATTTTGGATAATATAGTGGTTAGTGAAGGGGGTAATGCGCTATATTGATAAAATGAAAACGCGTAAATCACCGGGGCCGGATTCCATATATCCCATACAACTAAAAGAATTAAAAGATAGCATTGTTGTGCCGCTAACAAAGATTTTTAATGCGTCTATTTCTGAGGGGTGCGTACCAGATAATTTCAAGTTAGCAAACGTAACACCTATCTTTAAGAAAGGCGATAAAGGTGCGGCGGGAAATTATAGGCCAATCAGTTTAACGTCTGTTGTAGGTAAGCTACTGGAATCAATAATTAGGGATCGTATAGTCGAACACTTAGAATTGCATAACTAGTTAGAAATACGCAGCACGGATTTAGGCGAAACAAATCTTGCTTAACTAATCTTTTAGAATTTTTCCAAAGCGTGGTTGACGTTTACGATAGACATCGGGCGGTTGATGTAGTGTATTTAGATTTTCAAAAAGCGTTTGACACCGTGCCGCACAAAAGACTCATTGAAAAAACTAAGGCTCATGGAATCAGGGGTGTAGTAATAAATTGGCTAGAAGAGTGGTTGCGAGGTAGGAAACAGAGGGTGGTCGTTGATGGAGCGGAGTCGTGTTGGGCTAATGTAGCGAGTGGCGTTCCTCAGGGTTCTGTATTGGGCCCCTTGCTTTTTCTTATATATATTAACGATTTAGATGTCGGCCTAGTCAGTACAGTTTCAAAGTTTGCGGATGACACGAAGCTGGGTGGTAGGGCGATTAATGACGAAGATAGAGGTAAAATCCAGGAAGATCTGAATAAAATCGTTGATTGGTCAGTCACATGGCAAATGAGATTTAACGTTGATAAGTGCAAAATTTTGCATATAGGTTCGCGTAACGGTAATTTTGCGTATAGTATGTCAGGGAAAGATTTAACAAGCGTAGAGCAGGAAAAAGATTTAGGAGTTATAGTCACTGGTGATTTAAAAGTAGCGAAACAAAGTACAGCAGCGGTCAATAAGGCGAACAAAGTGTTAGGTTTTATAGCTCGAAATTTTGAGTACAAATCGCGCGATATTATAGTTCCACTTTATAAATCATTAGTTAGACCCCATTTGGAGTACGCGGTCCAATTTTGGAATCCGCATATGCGCAAAGATATAGACAAAATCGAAAGAGTTCAAAGACGAGCAACTAAGATGATTCCGTCGCTTAGGTCAAAGTCGTACGAGGATAGGCTTAAGGAGTTAAAATTGACAACACTCGAGACTAGGAGGCTAAGGGGTGATCTAATCCAGGTTTTCAAAATTATGAATGGGTTCGATAACGTAGATAGAGATAGCTTTTTCGAAATATCTCAATATAATAGGACTAGAAATAACGGGTGTAAGTTGACAAGTAGAAGGTTCGAGACAGCAGTTGCCAAAAACTTTTTTACGCATAGAATAGTAAATAGCTGGAATAGTTTGCCGGTAGAAGTAATTAGTAGCACGTCTATAAACATGTTTAAAAATCGATTAGACGCATATGTTGATAGATTGGGTATAGTTTAAGGTAGTAAAATTAAGGCTTTGTGGTGATAGATCCCACAGCTCAACACAAGTGTTGTGGGATATAGGGAGGCAGCATCTTGGGTTAGGGGATACTCTCTGTCCTTACACACCCCATTTAAAGAGATTCCTCTGCCGAGCGGTGCCCCCCATAGTACTGTGAGGTATTGAAAAACTCATGATCTTCACTTGCCCCACAAACACCTTTAAATGGGAGACCCAAAATGGGTGCACACACATTTCTACATTACTGTACAGTCTTTACAGCCACACCTACACTTTTCCTCCTAAGTATATATATTGTAATGTATATGGTTGTAAATTTTGACTTGGTCCGCAATCGATATGGACCGTGACTTATTTTTCGTTGGCAAGGTACTAGTATTGATGGATACCGTAATGAAATTGACTGGATTCTTTGGATCTGATATATTTGCATGTCGGTTATAAATAGATATAGAGTGTAACATATTTGTGGATAGTAGTCTATTATGACTTGATCCTCTGGATCCAGAGATTCTATCTTTAGTTTTAAATCGATAATTAATTAGTTTTTAATTGATAATTATTTAGTTTTGCAAAAATTGGTCGTTGCAATGTACAGCAGTTACATAAATTTCTTATGTTCTTGTGGTTCGGAACCCACGTAAAATTGTAGGTCCCCTCCGCCACCACGGAGGACATACACAATACACGATTACGAACACAGTTAGGTAGACCAGCCATGAGTGGATCCTAGGGTCTTTGTTGGTCTGAAACATTATTATATATGAAAATTATTTCACGAAAATAACACGTGAAAAATATTTATCATGAATAAAACCACGAAAGAAAGGAAACAGTGGTGCTCAAGCGCTTTCGTCTAATGACATCCTCAGGAACACTGTGTTGAGTGTTCCTGAGGATGTCATTAGACGAAAGCGCTTGAGCACCACTCTGTTCCTTTCCTTCGTGGTTTTATTAATTATATATATATATATATATATTATATATATATATATATATATATAAACCATCCAGGTTAACTACCAACCATCCTGGTTAGTCTTTTTAACTTTTAGTTTATTCTGGTGTTTTATTTTTAATGGGTTTGACTTGTATTTATTGTCTTATAATCCAAAATTGTATGAGGTTTTATAATCATGTAGCTTACATTATTTTCTATAAAAATTTTTGTACTTAGCTATTACATATATATGTTACATATAGTTGCGAAAAATTTTT
>JAJOZX010000230.1:0-17500 GCA_023014485.1 Bathynomus jamesi
AGCGTGAGACTCGTTCTCAGATTTTTCTTTTTTTTCTTTTTTTTCCAGAGAAGCTGAAGTAAATGAGATGAGCGAAATGATATGAGAATAGTGAAATGAAGTGAAATGAAATGAAATAATATGAAAAGTGCGTAATATTTTTTTTTCTGTTTTTGAAAAGCAAGAAAGGTTTGCCAAAAGAAAATAGACACAGTGATTGTGTTTATTTCTTTTGCTGTTTATTATTTAATATAATTGTGTGTATATCTTTCCAATTCAATAACAGAGATGTTATCTAGAACATGATGCCATAAAAATTTGCAAGTAAAGACATATAATCAACGCATTTAATAAAATATAATTTTATATACATTAGTAGCAAGGGACCAAATTGAAGGAGTCGAGCGAACGATTCCCGAGACAGAGAGAGCAAGTTCGACCCAAATTCCTTTTCGTAAGTTTGCGGTTTTAAAAGGCCTCGGGCTGGACCTTTCAGCTCGAACTCTTTGCTACCTGCACCATTCTCTCATCGTAGTAAAAAATAGCCCTACCAATAATTCAGGCATTATCTATAAAATTGGTTGTAAACAATGTGATTCCTTTTACATAGGTCAGACGGGAAAGGATTTGCACACACGTATAAACAGCATCAATATTCCGTTAGAACAGGACAGTCGTCCAGTGCCCTTTTTGTCCATTTGTCAGAGTTATCCCACTGTATTGATTGGAATAATGCTTCAGTTTTATTTCACTCTAGCAACATTGTTAATAGAAATATTCTTGAGTCTGCCATTATCCAACTTACAAATAACTTCAACATAAGCAAAGGTCTTTTTCAACTCGATCCTGTTGTTTTGAATTCCTTCAGAAAAGATTTAGATAAGAAGGGTAGAACGCTAAATCTTTGGTAAACTTGTATGCCACTCTAATACCTTTTATTTTTCAATTTATTTTTATATACAAGATGGGTAGAGTGATAAAACCCGGGCAGATTTCCAGTATAATTTTTTTTTTTTTATAACATTGGTTGGAAACAATTAATTTAATCTTGTGCTAAAAATCGGTAGTTTGATCTTGTGCTAAAAATCGATAGTGTTTCCTTACAAAGTTGTATGCCCCTCCCACAATCTTTTAATTTTTAATAATTTTTTTTTTTTTTTAATTTCATTTCTCCGTTTATTGTATTGTATATATATATATATATATATATATATATATATATAATATATTTTTTTTTCTGTAACCTATATATAGGCTGTAACTCTATGTACTTCAGTGTTCCTGAGGATGTCATTAGACGAAAGCGCTTGAGCACCATTCTGTGTTTCCTTTCCTTCGTGGTTTTATTCATCATATATATATATATAATATATATATATGACATTAATTCAACATCCACTCAGCCCCGCAAGACAAACGTGGCAACTTAAAACAGGGTGACTGATTAGTGACTACCTAGAGCCCCTTACTTTTACAAACTTTCATAAACATTCTGAATTGTGTCTGTTCAACCAAGCCACCATCATGAGTATGCCAATAACATGTATTTTTCATTACGGTCTCGAAAGGTCTCGGGCAGAAAAACCGAGACCGCGTCTGTCAAGATCGAAACCGAGATCTGCAAACTGGGTCTCGAGACCGATCTCGAGACCTACATATCACTGAAACCGAGTTACCTAGGTATTATGAAAATAACATAAATCACTATAATATGACAAATTTAAGAGTTATTAAAAAATACCAAATAAAGATAACGCAAAATCAGACAAACAAATTGTTTGTTTTTTTCTGCTTAAGGTGCTTCAATCTAACTGGATTATCCACACCATTTTTTTCTTTTTGACTCCCGAAGGGAGGATGCAAAATTAAAATAATTTCATGCATTAAGACAAACAAATTCAATAATATAAGATAATAATACTATATGTGTGAATTACAAAAATAATAGGAAATGCAGTATAGTGATATATTGACAGGAATTTATTTAGAAACTTTTTCCTTAAAGAAATAAAAATTTAATAAAAGAAATTCAATTTTATAATTTTAAAAAATTCTATGGTTAACTATATATTTCTATAATATTTTAATTCTCTTTTATAATGATGAAAAAGGTTTCGATAAAGATCTATAACTATTATATAGGCTGCCAAAAGAGATCGTATAATGGCTGTTCCATCGAAGACTGCTAGTATCTCCGGCTCGTGATTTGAACCTGATCTTACGACCGAGGAGGTGCAGACATTTATGCAAGAAAAGTGAACCTTCAGGTTACATGTACGAAAATGGCGTGGGTGGAAGGTTTGAAACACCAAGAGTTCAGCCGGCCAATTTCTCACACAAATTTACACAGATTCATACAAAAATTCGCACAGAACTCAAACTTTTTTATTTTTTTTAAATGAATGGAATTAAAAATTCACTTGCTTGATAGAAGTTTATTATATAATTTTTTACAGCATGTAGGCCTATTTCTTACATAAATTTGGGGAAAATTCCCATGAAGAGGCAAAGCCGCGTCATGTATGTGATTTTCCAAAAAAAATTTAATGAATGAATAGAATTATAGTTCAAATTACAGGAATATTTTCTTATATTTGAAAAATAAAATTATTTATTATGTGAAATGAAGTTAATTATTTATAACAAATAAAAAACAACAACTTTATCGTTAATGCAGAAAAGTGATTTACTAAGACTGAGATCAATTTGTGCGAGTTGTTTTTATTTTTCATCAAGCACAAACATATCTATGACAAATCTGACATTTTAGCTCTGTATTCATGACATAAAAGCTACCATATCCTTGGTATTATCATTCATATCTTACCATATCCTTGGTATCACCTCCCAGCACAAGTTGTAGCCATCCTACAAAACATATTTAGGTACGGTTCATATATATATATATATATAATATTTAGGAGAAATCCAATGACAAGGAGAAATGTAAATGCCATGAAAAGTCTTCTTTATTGCGCAACGTTTCGAGCAATACGCTCATCTTCAGGCTGTTTAATAACAATGTGAAATTAAAATCAATATTGAATGAAAAACAAACAGAAATTTCTATAACCTATTCGTAAAGACAAATTTTAAAAGACTGAGAAAAGAGGGTTAAGTTCTAAGTTATACAGATTTACATATAAAAATTAAGAAGTTATTTTTAAATACATGTAGTAAATGTGAAATTAATACACTGGAAAAATTACCAATAGTACACTGGAACAATGGAGCTATCTACCTTACACAGCAGTATCCGAGGCCGACTAATTTGAGCAGAGGAAACGGGAACGAAGGATGGCGAGGGAGATAGGGGAAGGAGGGATTATAAGGAATTGGGGAAGGAGGAGGGATCATAGCAAATTGAGAGGGACGGACGATGAGTCAACATTCAGACTAGGGGACAATGCTTTAATGAAAAGGGATTCTAAAATTCTTAGTGAGTTGGGACAAGTATTACAACCAAGAATTTTAAAATTGTCTAAAGTGACATCAATTTTGCATTTGATGCTATGTTCACGAATGCTGGAGGCTTCCTTAGTTTTTAAAATTTTACCTGTTCGGCCACTTATTCCCATATGCGAATAAAATCTAGCCCTGAGAGAGCGAACAGTGCTGCCGATGTAATTCCCAAGGAGACCTGGGGCAGGTAAATAAATATACAACACCGCTACGCAACGAGTCAGGGGTTCGATCCTTCGCTGAGAAAAAGCTACCTAAAGACGTTTTATTAATAAATATGATGCGGAAATCAGTATGATAAAAAAATTTCCTTAACAATTTTGTAAATTTAAGCTTAAATTCCTTATTCAAGGGACCCATTTCAGGTACCAAGAAATATTTTATATCCTTCGGCACTGTAATACATGGAAGTTGAGGGCTATAAACATTATTTAAGAAGGATCTAATTAGTTTGTCTACATATTGAACAGGAAAACTATTATTAGTAAAGTATGATCTTAGATTATTAAATTCATCATTAAGTAAGGTAAAATTAGAGGTCAAATTATATCCTCTGAACAGGAGAGTTTTAATACAAGACATCTTATAGTTGAAATCAGTAAAACTAAAAAAAAATTCATGCCCAAACCAGTGAAAGGGGTTTCCTATAAACTGATGTAGTAATAGAATCACCGTTTTTCGAAATTAAAAGATCTAAGAAGGGGAGGGAGCCATTTTGCTCAGTTTCCATTGTATACGTTATATTGGGGTGCAAAGAATTTAGGAAGTTAAAGAATTGTTGCGCTTGTACCGCATTATCAAAGACTGCTATCGAATCATCAACGAAGCGTCGATAGAAAATTGGCTTGAGATGAGTGGGAGATTGTCTAAAAATTACACTTTCTAAATGAGTCATAAAAAAGTCAGCTGCTAACGGTCCGACTGGTGATCCCATCCCTACCCCATCAATTTGTTGGTAAACCTTATTGTTGAAAGTGAAATAGCAGTTTGAAGACCAATTCTAAAAGTTCCTTCAAATGAGACAATGAAAAACCATGAAAATTATCAACTGAGCTAAAAACCCTATCTAAAATAATGGCAATAGTTTCAGATACAGGTACATTTGTGAAAAGTGACTTTACATCAAAACTGACAAAAAACTTTTTTGAATCGAAGTTTTTACCCAGGAGTTCTTTTTGGAATTCAAACGAGTTATTTATAGTGTAAACATTTTTCGCAAAGGGGGACAGGAGACGAACAACAAATTTTGCCAATTGAAAGGTGGGTAAGTTATACGAAGCTAAAATAGGACGGAGAGGTGTTCCAGCTTTATGGATTTTAGGCAGACAGTATAATTGAGCAAGATTAGCACCAGATGCGAACAACTGAGAGTAAGTATCATTTTTTATTATCTTTAAGGACTTTAGTCGTGACAGAAATCTATTAACCTGGTCTTCTAACCTTACAATGACTTTATTTACAGGTTCTAGAATTTGTTTGAATTTAGTAAGATCACTTAGGATTTCATTAGTTTTGTTTATGTAGTCCGATTTATTCAAAATAACCACTCCGTTACCCTTGTCTGGTCTAGTCACAACAATCTCCTGGTTCTTTGCCAAATTCTTAATACACTGCAAATCACTCTTCCTAAATATGAAAGATTGAAATTTAAGATTTCTAAGTTTAAGAAAAAATTCTTGAGTTAAATTTGAGAACTGACATTTGAGATTATTGAAATCCCCCACATGGGGAACATTTTTCAAGCCATTGAAAAATTTTTCAAAGTAAAGAAAAAACGAGGGCTTATATATTTGAAACAACGGAAGCTTAAATTGCAAACCAAGTGACAGTAAAAACTTTTCCCGAGAGGAGAGTGGGTAACTAGAAAGATTCGAAATTACCTTCTCTGAATTGAAAAAATTTGGTGAATTCATTCCCAAAGCCTTTAACTTACGTTCATGTGTTTCCAAGATGGTAGAGTGAAATTTTTCTAGTTCACGTTGTACAAGAGAAATTATTAATAAATAGTCCAACAACGACAAGGTATTTTTAAGAGTAGTTATATAATGCCCAAGAGACTTGTTATGCGAATCTGATATTTTGATTTTATAATTAATTTCATTATTTAATAAATATTCCAGGGACGATTGATAAAATTCAGAGTCATATAGATTATCACGGTAGAGTTTGAAGTAAACAAATTTCGGGAAAATCCTGCAAGTCCGACACATTTCAAGAAAATAACAGTCCAGTTTTGACTTGAGAAACTTTCGTGAAGTCTTCCAAACATGGCGATAAGCCCTGAGGCCATCTTGTCCATACCTTGAATATATATAATTATGCGGGTTGCTTCTACAGAGCTTCAATTTAATATTTAGGAGAAATCCAATGACAAGGAGAAATGTAAATGCCATGAAAAGTCTTCTTTATTGCGCAACGTTTCGAGCAATACGCTCATCTTCAGGCTGTTTAATAACAATGTGAAATTAAAATCAATATTGAATGAAAAACAAACAGAAATTTCTATAACCTATTCGTAAAGACAAATTTTAAAAGACTGAGAAAAGAGGGTTAAGTTCTAAGTTATACAGATTTACATATAAAAATTAAGAAGTTATTTTTAAATACATGTAGTAAATGTGAAATTAATACACTGGAAAAATTACCAATAGTACACTGGAACAATGGAGCTATCTACCTTACACAGCAGTATCCGAGGCCGACTAATTTGAGCAGAGGAAACGGGAACGAAGGATGGCGAGGAGATAGGGGAAGGAGGGATTATAAGGAATTGGGGAAGGAGGAGGGATCATAGCAAATTGAGAGGGACGGACGATGAGTCAACATTCAGACTAGGGACAATGCTTAATGAAAAGGGATTCTAAAATTCTTAGTGAGTTGGGACAAGTATTACAACCAAGAATTTTAAAATTGTCTAAAGTGACATCAATTTTGCATTTGATGCTATGTTCACGAATGCTGGAGGCTTCCTTAGTTTTAAAATTTTACCTGTTCGGCCACTTATTCCCATATGCGAATAAAATCTAGCCCTGAGAGAGCGAACAGTGCTGCCGATGTAATTCCAAGGAGACACCTGGGGCAGGTAAATAAATATACAACACCGCTACGCAACGAGTCAGGGGTTCGATCCTTCGCTGAGAAAAAGCTACCTAAAGACGTTTTATTAATAAATATGAGCGGAAATCAGTATGATAAAAAATTTCCTTAACAATTTTGTAAATTTAAGCTTAAATTTCTTATTCAAGGGACCCATTCAGGTACCAAGAAATATTTTATATCCTTCGGCACTGTAATACATGGAAGTTGAGGGCTATAAACATTATTTAAGAAGGATCTAATTAGTTTGTCTACATATTGAACAGGGAAAACTATTATTAGTAAAGTATGATCTTAGATTATTAAATTCATCATTAAGTAAGGTAAAATTAGAGGTCAAATTATATCCTCTGAACAGGAGAGTTTTAATACAAGACATCTTATAGTTGAAATCAGTAAAACTAAAAAAAAATTCATGCCCAAACCAGTGAAAGTGGGTTTCCTATAAACTGATGTAGTAATAGAATCACCGTTTTTTTCGAAATTAAAAGATCTAAGAAGGGGAGGGAGCCATTTTGCTCAGTTTCCATTGTATACGTTATATTGGGGTGCAAAGAATTTAGGAAGTTAAAGAATTGTTGCGCTTGTACCGCATTATCAAAGACTGCTATCGAATCATCAACGAAGCGTCGATAGAAAATTGGCTTGAGATGAGTGGGAGATTGTCTAAAAATTACACTTTCTAATGAGTCATAAAAAGTCAGCTGCTAACGGTCCGACTGGTGATCCATCCCTACCCCATCAATTTGTGGTAAACCTTATTGTTGAAAGTGAAATAGCATTGTTTGAAGACCAATTCTAAAAGTTCCTTCAAATGAGACAATGAAAAACCATGAAAATTATCAACTGAGCTAAAAACCCTATCTAAATAATGGCAATAGTTTCAGATACAGGTACATTTGTGAAAAGTGACTTTACATCAAAACTGACAAAAAACTTTTTTGAATCGAAGTTTTTACCCAGGAGTTCTTTTTGGAATTCAAAACGAGTTATTTATAGTGTAAACATTTTCGCAAAGGGGGACAGGAGACGAACAACAAATTTTGCCAATGAAAGTGGGTGGGTAAGTTACGAAGCTAAAATAGGACGGAGAGGTGTTCCAGCTTTATGGATTTTAGGCAGACAGTATAATTGAGCAAGATTAGCACCAGATAGATGCGAACAATCTGAGAGTAAGTATCATTTTTTATTATCTTTAAGGACTTTAGTCGTGACAGAAATCTATTAACCTGGTCTTCTAACCTTACAATGACTTTATTTACAGGTTCTAGAATTTGTTTGAATTTAGTAAGATCACTTAGGATTTCATTAGTTTTGTTTATGTAGTCCGATTTATTCAAAATAACCACTCCGTTACCCTTGTCTGGTCTAGTCACAACAATCTCCTGGTTCTTTGCCAAATTCTTAATACACTGCAAATCACTCTTCCTAAATATGAAAGATTGAAATTTAAGATTTCTAAGTTTAAGAAAAAATTCTGAGTTAAATTTGAGAACTGACATTTGAGATTATGAAATCCCCACATGGGGAACATTTTTCAAGCCATTGAAAAATTTTTCAAAGTAAGAAAAAACGAGGGCTTATATATTTGAAACAACGGAAGCTTAAATTGCAAACCAAGTGACAGTAAAAACTTTTCCCGAGAGGAGAGTGTGTAACTAGAAAGATTCGAAATTACCTTCTCTGAATTGAAAAAATTTGGTGAATCATTCCCAAAGCCTTTAACTTACGTTCATGTGTTTCCAAGATGGTAGAGTGAAATTTTTCTAGTTCACGTTGTACAAGAGAAATTATTAATAAATAGTCCAACAACGACAAGGTATTTTTAAGAGTAGTTATAATGCCCAAGAGACTTGTTATGCGAATCTGATATTTTGATTTTATAATTAATTCATTATTTAATAAATATTCCAGGGACGATTGATAAAATTCAGAGTCATATAGATTATCACGGTAGAGTTTGAAGTAAACAAATTTCGGGAAAATCCTGCAAGTCCGACACATTTCAAGAAAATAACAGTCCAGTTTTGACTTGAGAACTTTCGTGAAGTCTTCCAACATGGCGATAAGCCCTGAGGCCATCTTGTCCATACCTTGAATATATATAATTATGCGGGTTGCTTCTACGAGCTTCAATTTAATATTTAGGAGAAATCCAATGACAAGGAGAAATGTAATGCCATGAAAAGTTCTTTATTGCGCAACGTTTCGAGCAATACGCTCATCTTCAGGCGGTTTAATAACAATGTGAAATTAAAATCAATATTGAATGAAAAACAAACAGAAATTTCTATAACCTATTCGTAAAGACAAATTTTAAAAGACTGAGAAAAGAGGGTTAAGTTCTAAGTTATACAGATTTACATATAAAAATTAAGAAGTTATTTTTAAATACATGTAGTAAATGTGAAATTAATACACTGGAAAAATTACCAATAGTACACTGGAACAATGGAGCTATCTACCTTACACAGCAGTATCCGAGGCCGACTAATTTGAGCAGAGGAAACGGGAACGAAGGATGGCGAGGGAGATAGGGGAAGGAGGGATTATAAGGAATTGGGAAGGAGGAGGGATCATAGCAAATTGAGAGGGACGGACGATGAGTCAACATTCAGACTAGGGGACAATGCTTTAATGAAAAGGGATTCTAAAATTCTTAGTGAGTTGGGACAAGTATTACAACCAAGAATTTTAAAATTGTCTAAAGTGACATCAATTTTGCATTTGATGCTATGTTCACGAATGCTGGAGGCTTCCTTAGTTTTTAAAATTTTACCTGTTCGGCCACTTATTCCCATATGCGAAAAATCTAGCCCTGAGAGAGCGAACAGTGCTGCCGATGTAATTCCCAAGGAGACACCTGGGGCAGGTAAATAAATATACAACACCGCTACGCAACGAGTCAGGGGTTCGATCCTTCGCTGAGAAAAAGCTACCTAAAGACGTTTTATTAATAAATATGATGCGGAAATCAGTATGATAAAAAAAATTTCCTTAACAATTTTGTAAATTTAAGCTTAAATTCCTTATTCAAGGGACCCATTTCAGGTACCAAGAAATATTTTATATCCTTCGGCACTGTAATACATGGAAGTTGAGGGCTATAAACATTATTTAAGAAGGATCTAATTAGTTTGTCTACATATTGAACAGGAAAAACTATTATTAGTAAAGTATGATCTTAGATTATTAAATTCATCATTAAGTAAGGTAAAATTAGAGGTCAAATTATATCCTCTGAACAGGAGAGTTTTAATACAAGACATCTATAGTTGAAATCAGTAAAACTAAAAAAAATTCATGCCCAAACCAGTGAAAGTGGGTTTCTATAAACTGATGTAGTAATAGAATCACCGTTTTCGAAATTAAAAGATCTAAGAAGGGGAGGGAGCCATTTTGCTCAGTTTCCATTGTATACGTTATATTGGGGTGCAAAGAATTTAGGAAGTTAAAGAATTGTTGCGCTTGTACCGCATTATCAAAGACTGCTATCGAATCATCAACGAAGCGTCGATAGAAAATTGGCTTGAGATGAGTGGGAGATTGTCTAAAAATTACACTTTCTAAATGAGTCATAAAAAAGTCAGCTGCTAACGGTCCGACTGGTGATCCCATCCCTACCCCATCAATTTGTTGGTAAACCTTTTGTTGAAAGTGAAATAGCATTGTTTGAAGACCAATTCTAAAAGTTCCTTCAAATGAGACAATGAAAAACCATGAAAATTATCAACTGAGCTAAAAACCCTATCTAAAATAATGGCAATAGTTTCAGATACAGGTACATTTGTGAAAAGTGACTTTACATCAAAACTGACAAAAAAACTTTTTTGAATCGAAGTTTTTACCCAGGAGTTCTTTTTGGAATTCAAACGAGTTATTTATAGTGTAAACATTTTTCGCAAAGGGGGACAGGAGACGAACAACAAATTTTGCCAATTGAAAGGTGGGTAAGTTATACGAAGCTAAAATAGGACGGAGAGGTGTTCCAGCTTTATGGATTTTAGGCAGACAGTATAATTGAGCAAGATTAGCACCAGATGCGAACAACTGAGAGTAAGTATCATTTTTTATTATCTTTAAGGACTTTAGTCGTGACAGAAATCTATTAACCTGGTCTTCTAACCTTACAATGACTTTATTTACAGGTTCTAGAATTTGTTTTGAATTTAGTAAGATCACTTAGGATTTCATTAGTTTTGTTTATGTAGTCCGATTATCAAAAATAACCACTCCGTTACCCTTGTCTGTCTAGTCACAACAATCTCCTGGTTCTTTGCCAAATTCTTAATACACTGCAAATCACTCTTCTAAATATGAAAGATTGAAATTTAAGATTTCTAAGTTTAAGAAAAAATTCTTGAGTTAAATTTGAGAACTGACATTTGAGATTATTGAAATCCCCCACATGGGGAACATTTTTCAAGCCATTGAAAAATTTTTCAAAGTAAAGAAAAAACGAGGGCTTATATATTTGAAACAACGGAAGCTTAAATTGCAAACCAAGTGACAGTAAAAACTTTTCCGAGAGGAGAGTGTGTAACTAGAAAGATTCGAAATTACCTTCTCTGAATTGAAAAAATTTGGTGAATTCATTCCCAAAGCCTTTAACTTACGTTCATGTGTTTCCAAGATGGTAGAGTGAAATTTTTCTAGTTCACGTTGTACAAGAGAAATTATTAATAAATAGTCAACAACGACAAGGTATTTTTAAGAGTAGTTATATAATGCCCAAGAGACTTGTTATGCGAATCTGATATTTTGATTTTATAATTAATTTCATTATTTAATAAATATTCAGGGACGATTGATAAAATTCAGAGTCATATAGATTATCACGGTAGAGTTTGAAGTAAACAAATTTCGGGAAAATCCTGCAAGTCCGACACATTTCAAGAAAATAACAGTCCAGTTTTGACTTGAGAAACTTTCGTGAAGTCTTCCAAACATGGCGATAAGCCCGAGGCCATCTTGTCCATACCTTGAATATATATAATTATGCGGGTTGCTTCTACAGAGCTTCAATTTAATATTTAGGAGAAATCCAATGACAAGGAGAAATGTAAATGCCATGAAAAGTCTTCTTTATTGCGCAACGTTTCGAGCAATACGTCATCTTCAGGCTGTTTAATAACAATGTGAAATTAAAATCAATATTGAATGAAAAACAAACAGAAATTTCTATAACCTATTCGTAAAGACAAATTTTAAAAGACTGAGAAAAGAGGGTTAAGTTCTAAGTTATACAGATTTACATATAAAAATTAAGAAGTTATTTTTAAATACATGTAGTAAATGTGAAATTAATACACTGGAAAAATTACCAATAGTACACTGGAACAATGGAGCTATCTACCTTACACAGCAGTATCCGAGGCCGACTAATTTGAGCAGAGGAAACGGGAACGAAGGATGGCGAGGGAGATAGGGGAAGGAGGGATTATAAGGAATTGGGGAAGGAGGAGGGATCATAGCAAATTGAGAGGGACGGACGATGAGTCAACATTCAGACTAGGGGACAATGCTTTAATGAAAAGGGATTCTAAAATTCTTAGTGAGTTGGGACAAGTATTACAACCAAGAATTTTAAAATTGTCTAAAGTGACATCAATTTTGCATTTGATGCTATGTTCACGAATGCTGGAGGCTTCCTTAGTTTTTAAAATTTTACCTGTTCGGCCACTTATTCCCATATGCGAATAAAATCTAGCCCTGAGAGAGCGAACAGTGCTGCCGATGTAATTCCCAAGGAGACACCTGGGGCAGGTAAATAAATATACAACACCGCTACGCAACGAGTCAGGGGTTCGATCCTTCGCTGAGAAAAAGCTACCTAAAGACGTTTTATTAATAAATATGATGCGGAAATCAGTATGATAAAAAAATTTCCTTAACAATTTTGTAAATTTAAGCTTAAATTCCTTATTCAAGGGACCCATTTCAGGTACCAAGAAATATTTTATATCCTTCGGCACTGTAATACATGGAAGTTGAGGGCTATAAACATTATTTAAGAAGGATCTAATTAGTTTGTCTACATATTGAACAGGAAAACTATTATTAGTAAAGTATGATCTTAGATTATTAAATTCATCATTAAGTAAGGTAAAATTAGAGGTCAAATTATATCCTCTGAACAGGAGAGTTTTAATACAAGACATCTTATAGTTGAAATCAGTAAACTAAAAAAAAATTCATGCCCAAACCAGTGAAAGTGGGTTTCCTATAAACTGATGTAGTAATAGAATCACCGTTTTTCGAAATTAAAAGATCTAAGAAGGGGAGGGAGCCATTTTGCTCAGTTTCCATTGTATACGTTATAGGGGTGCAAAGAATTTAGGAAGTTAAAGAATTGTTGCGCTTGTACCGCATTATCAAAGACTGCTATCGAATCATCAACGAAGCGTCGATAGAAAATTGGCTTGAGATGAGTGGGAGATTGTCTAAAAATTACACTTTCTAAATGAGTCATAAAAAAGTCAGCTGCTAACGGTCCGACTGGTGATCCCATCCCTACCCCATCAATTTGTTGGTAAACCTTATTGTTGAAAGTGAAATAGCATTGTTTGAAGACCAATTCTAAAAGTTCCTTCAAATGAGACAATGAAAAACCATGAAAATTATCAACTGAGCTAAAAACCCTATCTAAAATAATGGCAATAGTTTCAGATACAGGTACATTTGTGAAAAGTGACTTTACATCAAAACTGACAAAAAACTTTTTTGAATCGAAGTTTTTACCCAGGAGTTCTTTTTGGAATTCAAACGAGTTATTTATAGTGTAAACATTTTTCGCAAAGGGGGACAGGAGACGAACAACAAATTTTGCCAATTGAAAGGTGGGTAAGTTATACGAAGCTAAAATAGGACGGAGAGGTGTTCCAGCTTTATGGATTTTAGGCAGACAGTATAATTGAGCAAGATTAGCACCAGATGCGAACAACTGAGAGTAAGTATCATTTTTTATTATCTTTAAGGACTTTAGTCGTGACAGAAATCTATTAACCTGGTCTTCTAACCTTACAATGACTTTATTTACAGGTTCTAGAATTTGTTTGAATTTAGTAAGATCACTTAGGATTTCATTAGTTTTGTTTATGTAGTCCGATTTATTCAAAATAACCACTCCGTTACCCTTGTCTGGTCTAGTCACAACAATCTCCTGGTTCTTTGCCAAATTCTTAATACACTGCAAATCACTCTTCCTAAATATGAAAGATTGAAATTTAAGATTTCTAAGTTTAAGAAAAAATTCTTGAGTTAAATTTGAGAACTGACATTTGAGATTATTGAAATCCCCCACATGGGGAACATTTTTCAAGCCATTGAAAAATTTTTCAAAGTAAAGAAAAAACGAGGGCTTATATATTTGAAACAACGGAAGCTTAAATTGCAAACCAAGTGACAGTAAAAACTTTTCCCGAGAGGAGAGTGTGTAACTAGAAAGATTCGAAATTACCTTCTCTGAATTGAAAAAATTTGGTGAATTCATTCCCAAAGCCTTTAACTTACGTTCATGTGTTTCCAAGATGGTAGAGTGAAATTTTTCTAGTTCACGTTGTACAAGAGAAATTATTAATAAATAGTCCAACAACGACAAGGTATTTTTAAGAGTAGTTATATAATGCCCAAGAGACTTGTTATGCGAATCTGATATTTTGATTTTATAATTAATTTCATTATTTAATAAATATTCCAGGGACGATTGATAAAATTCAGAGTCATATAGATTATCACGGTAGAGTTTGAAGTAAACAAATTTCGGGAAAATCCTGCAAGTCCGACACATTTCAAGAAAATAACAGTCCAGTTTTGACTTGAGAAACTTTCGTGAAGTCTTCCAAACATGGCGATAAGCCCTGAGGCCATCTTGTCCATACCTTGAATATATAATTATGCGGGTTGCTTCTACAGAGCTTCAATTTAATATTTAGGAGAAATCCAATGACAAGGAGAAATGTAAATGCCATGAAAAGTCTTCTTTATTGCGCAACGTTTCGAGCAATACGCTCATCTTCAGGCTGTTTAATAACAATGTGAAATTAAAATCAATATTGAATGAAAAACAAACAGAAATTTCTATAACCTATTCGTAAAGACAAATTTTAAAAGACTGAGAAAAGAGGGTTAAGTTCTAAGTTATACAGATTTACATATAAAAATTAAGAAGTTATTTTTAAATACATGTAGTAAATGTGAAATTAATACACTGGAAAAATTACCAATAGTACACTGGAACAATGGAGCTATCTACCTTACACAGCAGTATCCGAGGCCGACTAATTTGAGCAGAGGAAACGGGAACGAAGGATGGCGAGGGAGATAGGGGAAGGAGGGATTATAAGGAATTGGGGAAGGAGGAGGGATCATAGCAAATTGAGAGGGACGGACGATGAGTCAACATTCAGACTAGGGGACAATGCTTAATGAAAAGGGATTCTAAAATTCTTAGTGAGTTGGGACAAGTATTACAACCAAGAATTTTAAAATTGTCTAAAGTGACATCAATTTTGCATTTGATGCTATGTTCACGAATGCTGGAGGCTTCCTTAGTTTTTAAAATTTACCTGTTCGGCCACTTATTCCCATATGCGAATAAAATCTAGCCCTGAGAGAGCGAACAGTGCTGCCGATGTAATTCCCAAGGAGACACCTGGGGCAGGTAAATAAATATACAACACCGCTACGCAACGAGTCAGGGGTTCGATCCTTCGCTGAGAAAAAGCTACCTAAAGACGTTTTATTAATAAATATGATGCGGAAATCAGTATGATAAAAAAATTTCCTTAACAATTTTGTAAATTTAAGCTAAATTCCTTATTCAAGGGACCCATTTCAGGTACCAAGAATATTTTATATCCTTCGGCACTGTAATACATGGAAGTTGAGGGCTATAAACATTATTTAAGAAGGATCTAATTAGTTTGTCTACATATTGAACAGGAAAACTATTATTAGTAAAGTATGATCTTAGATTATTAAATTCATCATTAAGTAAGGTAAAATTAGAGGTCAAATTATATCCTCTGAACAGGAGAGTTTTAATACAAGACATCTTATAGTTGAAATCAGTAAAACTAAAAAAAAATTCATGCCCAAACCAGTGAAAGTGGGTTTCCTATAAACTGATGTAGTAATAGAATCACCGTTTTTCGAAATTAAAAGATCTAAGAAGGGGAGGGAGCCATTTTGCTCAGTTTCCATTGTATACGTTATATTGGGGTGCAAAGAATTTAGGAAGTTAAAGAATTGTTGCGCTTGTACCGCATTATCAAAGACTGCTATCGAATCATCAACGAAGCGTCGATAGAAAATTGGCTTGAGATGAGTGGGAGATTGTCTAAAAATTACACTTTCTAAATGAGTCATAAAAAAGTCAGCTGCTAACGGTCCGACTGGTGATCCCATCCCTACCCCATCAATTTGTTGGTAAACCTTATTGTTGAAAGTGAAATAGCATTGTTTGAAGACCAATTCTAAAAGTTCCTTCAAATGAGACAATGAAAAACCATGAAAATTATCAACTGAGCTAAAAACCTATCAAAATAATGGCAATAGTTTCAGATACAGGTACATTTGTGAAAAGTGACTTTACATCAAAACTGACAAAAAACTTTTTTGAATCGAAGTTTTTACCCAGGAGTTCTTTTTGGAATTCAAACGAGTTATTTATAGTGTAAACATTTTTCGCAAAGGGGGACAGGAGACGAACAACAAATTTTGCCAATTGAAAGGTGGGTAAGTTATACGAAGCTAAAATAGGACGGAGAGGTGTTCCAGCTTTATGGATTTTAGGCAGACAGTATAATTGAGCAAGATTAGCACCAGATGCGAACAACTGAGAGTAAGTATCATTTTTTATTATCTTTAAGGACTTTAGTCGTGACAGAAATCTATTAACCTGGTCTTCTAACCTTACAATGACTTTATTTACAGGTTCTAGAATTTGTTTGAATTTAGTAAGATCACTTAGGATTTCATTAGTTTTGTTTATGTAGTCCGATTTATTCAAAATAACCACTCCGTTACCCTTGTCTGGTCTAGTCACAACAATCTCCTGGTTCTTTGCCAAATTCTTAATACACTGCAAATCACTCTTCCTAAATATGAAAGATTGAAATTTAAGATTTCTAAGTTTAAGAAAAAATCTTGAGTTAAATTTGAGAACTGACATTTGAGATTATTGAAATCCCCCACATGGGGAACATTTTTCAAGCCATTGAAAAATTTTTCAAAGTAAAGAAAAAACGAGGGCTTATATATTTGAAACAACGGAAGCTTAAATTGCAAACCAAGTGACAGTAAAAACTTTTCCCGAGAGGAGAGTGTGTAACTAGAAAGATTCGAAATTACCTTCTCTGAATTGAAAAAAATTTGGTGAATTCATTCCCAAAGCCTTTAACTTACGTTCATGTGTTTCCAAGATGGTAGAGTGAAATTTTTCTAGTTCACGTTGTACAAGAGAAATTATTAATAAATAGTCCAACAACGACAAGGTATTTTTAAGAGTAGTTATATAATGCCCAAGAGACTTGTTATGCGAATCTGATATTTTGATTTTATAATTAATTTCATTATTTAATAAATATTCCAGGGACGATTGATAAAATTCAGAGTCATATAGATTATCACGGTAGAGTTTGAAGTAAACAAATTTCGGGAAAATCCTGCAAGTCCGACACATTTCAAGAAATAACAGTCCAGTTTTGACTTGAGAAACTTTCGTGAAGTCTTCCAAACATGGCGATAAGCCCTGAGGCCATATTGTCCATACCTTGAATATATATAATTATGCGGGTTGCTTCTACAGAGCTTCAATTTAATATTTAGGAGAAATCCAATGACAAGGAGAAATGTAAATGCCATGAAAAGTCTTCTTTATTGCGCAACGTTTCGAGCAATACGCTCATCTTCAGGCTGTTTAAACAATGTGAAATTAAAATCAATATTGAATGAAAAACAA